>ML364218.1:0-135455 GCA_005239505.1 Nicotiana paniculata | reverse complement strand
ATATTCTTGGTATAACATGTTAAGATATTTGCTTAATAAAGTTGTGTACATGAGTGTAGTGTGATCGCTCGAGGACGAGCAAAGGTTTAAGTGTGGGGTCTTGATGCGAGACTAAATTGCATAGTTTAACATGTGATATACCTTACATTTTATGCGCATTAATGATAAAAATACACTTGTTATGTGCTTAATGGAGTTTATTTCATGTGTAGGTGAAGTGGAGATGGAAACGGGGCTAAAAGGATGCAAATACGTCGAAAAATACGCGAAAGGAGACACCCGGGCGATAGCCGGGAGACAGAGCCAAACACCCTGACCCTACCTGGCGTTAGCCAGGCGTTTGGGCTGATACGCCAGCACTAGCCTGGCGTTAGCCAGTCGTTTGGGTCCAAACTCCAGGGTCCCCAGTCGGCCAGAAATCGAGTTTTGACGGGTTTAAGTGTTTCCCAAGTGAAATAGAAGTCTCCTACACGGTTAGGGTTCACCCTAAACCTATAAATAGACTCCTAAAACACAACTACAGAGGGAGATTCACAGAGATTCGAGATTAGAGTGGATCAAAGGCAAAACATCAATTTGTACATATTTTCTTCTTTACTTTGTAGTTTAATTATGCTAGTTGTTTTAGATTTTATTCTTATGAATTTGTTTAGCTAATTTCGTGTGGAACCCGTTGGGGAATAACTTATTGTGATATTAATATAGCTTTGATTGGTTGATTAAACTCTATTTGTTCAACTACGTTCTTGTTGTAGTTGATTGAAGGGCCCTCAATTAGCTGTGCCTATTTATTATGTATCTACTTGAGAGAGAGTGCATATTTAGGTAATTGTTTGAACAACACCACTCCCAGAGTATAGACGAAAGTCATAACCGAGGGTTTAGAGGTTGGATTAAAGATAAAGATACTTCAGGTACAATCTAAGTGAAATGTAATGCAATCTAGCTAGCGTAACTTGAGAGAGTGCGTCTAGTAAATTATCATAATTACTTGAGAGAGATTTATGGTAGATAGAGTGTTCATGATTGATAGAGATAACTAATCAAGCTATACGAAGTATCCGAGAAGTAAGTTCACCAGCGGGGGAAACCATAACCTTAGATTTTTATTACAATTGTTTATACCTTAGCATAGTTAATCTTTAGTTTTAATCTTTAGTATTAGTAATTTAAATAACATCAGGTGACAGCTGAGTAGTATTTTAACAGCGTGCTTGATACGTCAATTCCCTGTGGGATCGACTCTGGGCATAATACCCCAGGATTATATTTGCAACCCCCGTTTAGTCTTCTACAAGACAAAGTTGAGCGTGATCATACATACTCAACAATATCCCTCTTCATCTGCCTCCACCAATACTGCTGTCTCAAATCCTGATACATCTTCGCGACACCTGGATGAATGGAATACCACGAGATGTCAGCCTCTGCTAATACCAACTCTCAAAGACCATCCACATTAGGCACACATATACAACCTTGCATCCTCATAACACCGTCATCATCGATTGTCACATCCCTGGAAGCATCCCGATGGATCCTATCCTGAAGTACTAAAAAATCCGGATCATCATACTGCCGATGTCTAATCTGATCATAGAGAGAAGACCGGGAAACCATACTAATTAATACCCACGGAGGGTCTGACCAATCCAATCTCACTAACTAACCCGCTAAATCCTGAACATCAAGTGCTAGAGGTCGCTCTGCTACTGAAAGGTAAGCTAGACTCCCCAAACTCTCGGCTCTGCGACTCAAGGGATCAGCCACTACATTGTCCTTTCCCGGGTGATACAAAATAATAAGGTCATAATCCTTGAGAAGCTCCAACCATCTCCTCTGTCGCAAATTCAAATCCTTCTACCTCAGCAGATACTGCAAGCTACGATGGTCAGTGAAAATCTCACACTGTACCCCACACAAGTAATACCGACAAGTCTTTAAGGCATGAACAATGGCAGCTAACTCAAGATCGTGCACTGGATAATTATTCTCGTGCACCTTCAACTGTCTAGACGCATAGGCAATCACCCTACCGTCCTGCATCAATACCGCTCCCAAGCCAACTCTAGAAGCATCACAATAGACTGTGTAAGAACCCAACCCAGTAGGAAAAACTAGTACCAGAGCTATAGTCAATGCTGACTTGAGCTTCTGAAAGATCTCCTCGCACTCATCGGACCGTCTGAATGGAGCACCCTTCTGGGTCAATCTGGTCAATAGTGAAGCAATAGAAGAGAATCCTTCCACAAAGCGAAGGTAATATCCCGCCAAACCAAGGAAACTCCTAATCTCCATAGCTGAGGACGGTCTGCGCCAACTTTGCACCGCCTCAATCTTCTTCGGATCAACCTGAATACCCTCACTAGACACCACGTGCCCCAAGAAAGCTACTAAACCAAGCAAAAACTCACACTTTGAGAATTTTGCATAAAGCTTCTCCTCCCTCAACCTCTACAACACAATCCTCAAGTGCTGAGCATGTTCTTCCTCGCTACGGGAATAAACCAGGATGTCATCAATGAATACAATGACGAAAGAATCAAGGTAAGGCTGAAACACGTTGTTCATCAATTGCATGAACGTGGCTGGGGCATTGGTCATCCCAAATGACATAACAAGAAACTCATAATTACCATATCTGGTCCTGAAAGCAGTCTTCAAAATGTCAGAATCCCGAATCTTCAACTGATGATACCCATATCTCAAGTCAATCTTGGAGAACATTCTAGCTCCCTGAAGCTGGTCAAACAAGTCATCAATACAGGGCAACGTATATCGGTTCTTCACCGTAACCTTATTTAGTTGTCTATAATCAATACACATGCGCATGGAGCCATCTTTCTTTTTCACAAACAACACCGGTACACCCCAAGGTGACACACTCGGCCGGATGAACCATTTATCTAAGAGTTCCTGAAGCTGCTCTTTCAATTCCGTCAACTCCGCTGGTGCCATACGGTAAGGTGGAATAGAGATAGGTTGGGTTTCTAGGACCAAGTCAATACCAAAATCAATATCCCTATTAGGTGGCATATATGGCAGGTCTGCAGGGAATATGTCCAGAAAATCACGGACCACAGGAATAGAATCAACAGAAGGGGTCTCACTACTAACATCCCTCACGAAAGCAAGATAAGATTCCCATCCTTTCTCAACCATACGATGAGCCTTTAAATAAAAAATCACTCTGCTAGGCATATGCTCTATACACCCTCTCCACTCAACTCTCAGAACTCTGGATATAGCCAGAGTCACGGTCTTAGCATGAAAATCAAGAATAACATGACATGGGGATAACCAATCAGTACCCAGTATCACATCAAAATCAACCATACTGAGTAACATCAATTCTATTCGGGTCTCCAGACCCCCAATAGATATAATACATGAGCGGTACACATGGTCCACAACAATAGTATCGCCCACCGGAGTCGAAACATGAACATACGTAACTAAAAACTCACATGGCATAGTCAGAAATTGAGCAAAATATGATGAAACATAAGAGTATGTGGAACCAGGGTCAAATAAAGCCAAAACATCACTGTGACAAACTGAGATAGTACCTGTAATCACCGCATCTGAGACCAAGCACCAGGTCTAGCCGGAAGTGCATAAATACGTGGTTGGCCTCCACCTTTTCGACCTCCCCCTCTAGGGCATCTAGCTGCCTAACCACCACCCCTGGCTGCCTGAGTAGGTTATGAAGTGACTGGGGCTGAAGCCGAGGGCTGAACCCTCTGCTGAGATGATTCACTAGCACGACGAGAGAAAAACCTCCATCCATGACCAACCACTCCACACTCAAAGCAACTACCTGGAGCTGGATATGGGGACTAAAGGGGACCCCTGCCACCATGATAACCACCGGATACCATGCATAGAGGAACCCTGATATGACGATGCTCTGAATGAGCTCTGAGCTGGAAGGGTGCTAAAAGATGAACGACCCTGATGAGAGCTGCGGGGACCCTACCCCGAATATGCGCCACAATAGGCTGGGCGAACTGGTTGTGGAGGTCTAAATGGACGGCCTCGGCTATTCTGAATTTGCCCTCTAGAAGGGGCACCACTGAAGCTACCTGCTCCCCGAGGCCTCTTGGCCTCCCTCTCCTCACACTCCTACTTGTGAACCGACTCAATGTCTTGACTTATGTCAACAACCTTCTCAAATGTGGCTCCAAACACCCTCTCTATGGTCATCAGAATGAAAAGTTGATACGTGAGACCATCTACAAAACCTCCTGATCGTTTCCCTGTTAGTAGGGACTAATTCCGAAGCATGTCTAGCCAACTCGGAAAACCTCATCTCGTACTGAGTAACTGAAAACTCTCCCTATCGCAGCTGCTCAATCTGTCTACGCTGCTCCTCTCTGTGTGACTGAGGAACATACATCTCTAAAAAAGCATGGAGAACTGCTGCCAGGTTAGTGGTGATGAACCAACCGGCCTACGCCTCTCAAATGCCTCCCACCAAGTGAAAGCAGCACCTGCAAACTGAAATGTAGCAAATGAGACCCCGCTGGACTCCAAAATACCCGAAGTACGTAGTATCCTCTAGCACTTATCTAGAAACCATTGGGCATCCTCGCCCTCTATACCACTGAATGTCGGAGGCTGATGGCTACTGAACCTCTCCAGCCTGCGCTGCTCATCCTCAGGCGTAGTAGGAATGAGATAGTCCTGAACTGGGGCAACCGGCTAGGATGGGACTACCCCCGTTGCCTGAATACCCTGTACAGTCGGCTCAGGTGTCTGGGCATCTAGAGTCTGAATGCCTCCCTCGGCCTGAGCTGCAGTGGAAGTAGTGGACATAGCAACTGCCTGAGCTAAACTGGTACACCCGGAATAACAATAGGCGCTGCCGGTGCCTGAGCATGTCCCGCTGGAGTACTCTCGGAGGGGGACCTGATCCTGACTGGCAACGGGATCCTGTGGTACTGTCCCGGCTGCTGCACTGGTTGGTCCCTTAACTCTACCACAACCTCAACCCCTTGTGGGTCTGACTGGTATCTGGTCACCCTGATCGGTATTGTGTGTCCTCACCATCTGTGAGAGAATGAAACAACATGAGTTTAGATTTCAAGAACCAATAGATTGGCACGAAAGTGTTCTAGAAAATGAGATTTCTTTTTTCCTAAGAGTTCTGCAGCCTATCGAAGATAAGTACATACGTCTCTATACCAATCCGCAAGACTCTACTAAACCTACTCATGACCGTTGAGTCCTATGTAACTGAGAGCTCTGATACCAACTTGTCACGACCCCAAATCCCAACAGGTCGTGATGGCGCCTATCGTGGAACTAGGCTAGCCAACCATCAGCCTAGCAAGCACGAAAATTTCCTAATTCTTTAGGCAAATATAAAATTATCCACTGTCTAAACAATTCTCCCAGGACTGGAGTCAACATGGTCACGAGCATTTAAGAATATAACTAACTCTGCTAATGCCTTGATAAATGTCTATGAATCAAAAGCTAATACTATAAGAAGAAGGGAAATGGAGAAGTTGCGGACGCTGAACAGCTACCCCGAAATCCCTTAAATCCTGCTGATAACGAACGAATATGTCTACTGCTCTGCACTAGTACCTGGATCTGTACACAGCGGTACAGGGAGTAATGATGAGTACGCCAACTCAGTAGTAATGAAAATAAATCACAGTCTAAGAATATGAAACATACAGCACAAATACACCAATCCACAAAATAATAAAATGCCACGACTCAATAAGGTATATAGAAGTTCAAACCACTTTCCGTAAAAATTCATTAAAACAAGTATATTTTCCAGTAATTTTCGGTAAAACTCCCAAAAATATCAATATGAAAAATGAAGTCAATCATAATCAAAACTCAGTAAAATATCATAAAAAATCTACCCTTCGGGCCATAATCATCACTCATAAATATTCCCTCACCACCTCACCATCACTCTGTAACTGTCACTCAGCACCTCACGGTCACTCAGTATCAACCCCTCGGGCATCCTCACTGTCACTCATGCCTCCCAATCACTCATCACTCGGAACTCGGCACTCGCACTCAGTAGGTACATGTGCTCACCGGGGGTGTGTACAGACTCTGGAGGGGCTCTTATAGCCCAAGCGCTATAAACAAGACAAATCATGGCATCAATCACTCTCAGGAACTCGACCTCTCCCATATCATAACATCCTCACAATAATGGCCGTTGGCATCACTCACTCAGACACCCTCAAAATGTCACTCGGGCCATAAATAAACAGGGTTCTCGACCCAAAACAGTATTGCATTTCAAGAATTAATATTAACAAGCATTAAGTGTCAACATAATTCACCAGGAAAGACTGAGTGAAAAATCATAATTTCTAAGTGAGGAATTATGAGGAAAATATCCCCCAAGGGGTTAAAACAGATCGACACTAGGCCCCAAACATGGCTTACAGCCCAATTATATCAAAACATATCAATACTATAAAGAATAGGCTTTAAAAGTAGTTTCACAACTCAATAGTTGCCTAAAAAGGAAACATATTTCCAAATTTCCAATTTGTGCACGCCCCACACTCGTCATCCAGTGTGTGCGTCACTCCAAAACCGTGAAAGGATGTAATTTCCGGGGTTTCATACCCTCAAGACAGGATTTAAAGACATTACTTACCTAAAACTAGCATGAAAAGCTACTCTGCTACCCGCTTGCCTCTCGAATCAACTTCTGAGTGCTCCAAATCTACCTATATCAGATTTTTATCATCAAATTATGCTAAGGGAATGAATTCCTATTGAAAAGTACCAATTTTAGCACAAACCCCGAAATTAGCCAAAACCCGACCCCCGGGCACGCGTCTCAGAACTCGACAAATTTTATACTAAAATGTTCTTCATCATCTTACGAGTCTGTACATATAAAGAATACTATAATCGGAGTTCTTTTGACCCCTCAACTCGACCCCTAAATGTCTTATAATCTCAAGCCCTAACTCCATATTTTTCTACTGATTTTCATGAATTAAACACTGATATTTGATGCTTAAACACATATAGTCGAGCATTAGGGTCCAAAATATTAAACACAATGAAGAACAATGATTTCCTCTCTTCAAAATCGCTTAAAAAGCTCTCTTTCCGTACAAAAATGGTGAAAAACTGGGTATTGGTCGCGAAGAGTTTATTTTTATACTGTCCAGAATTTTCGCGGTACTGTTCATGCGTTTTACTGTTCACCTGAGTTACTATTCATGCTGATGTGAAAAAGATGCAGCAGCTTTTCTTCTAGTCAAAATTGATCCGTTAACCTTTCGAAATCCACCCGAGGCCCTCAGAAATCTCAACAAATATACCAACACTTCCCATAACATCATTCGAACTTATTCGAGCCTTCAAAATACCAAAAACAACATCAAAACACCAAAATCACATGAAATTCAAGCCTATGAACCTTGAAATTCCTAAATTCCACCAACGACGCTGAAACAAACCAAAACACATCCGATTGACCTGAAATTTTGCAAACATATCCAAAATGCTATTATGAACTTGTTCCAACTTCCGAAATTCTATTCGGACCCCGATAGCCTATTTTCCATTGCCTATCAGAAATAGCCAAAAACTTACTTTCACCAATTCAAGCCTAATTCTACACCGGACATCACAAAAATATTCCGAACAAATTCCTAAGTCCCAAATCACCTAACGCAGCTATCCGAGCCATAAAATCCGCATTCTGAGATCGTGTACCAATAAGTCAACTCTTAGTTGACTTTTTCAACTCTAAAGCTACTTTTAGAGGCTAAGTGTCTTAACTCATTCTATAACCGCTCCGAACCTGAGCTAACCAACTCTAACATATCCTAAACAGTATAACCAACCTATGACAAGGCAATGAGCAAATATAATGCAAATTTTGTGTAACGACCGACCGGGTCGTTACAAATGAGAAGCGAATAAATATCAACGAACCATTATATGTGACTATTAAAAATGTGACTATTCAAAGTATGGATTGTAGCTCTTTTTCCAGAGAAGATGGCCCCACAAAACACCCAATAAATCTATTTATATTGGGCTAAAACTCGGGGCCAATTTCTGAAAAAAATGCCCTTCCAGGTCAAATATGCGACCGCATTTCTGTCACATAACAGATATGTTGTCTGCATTCTCTTAAGTACACCGCATCTTCGAAACCCTAGGTTGCAGGAAGTCGCCGCATTCAAGTTATGCGATCCGCATTGTTGATATGCGGCCGCATAGTGTCATCGCATTTATGCTCTCATCCACTTCTATAGGAGGTTTGCGATCCATTATGCGGCCTGCAAACCTGTTATGTGGTCGCATAATGGACCGCATTTCTTCACTTGGATTTGTCCAAATTTACTTTTGGACTCTGCGGTTCCCCTGAGCATTATGCGGTCCGCATGTTGTCTTTGAGATCCGCATTTTCAACTCTGCGGTCGCATTTTGCGTATTGTTGTCCTTTTTTGACATTTTGATTCCATTTACATGTTTTTGTGTCCTCAAGCTTCATGCACTGCGAAATATCAAAATTACATAAGTATAAAAGACAATTGCTTTTAAAACGAGCTAAAATCTAACCAATTGGTATTAAATGTGCCGAAACTCTCTGGCACATCAGTAGTTTCCCCCACACAAGATTAGGCAACATACTTAACTCAATGATGACAAATCGATACTCTAAAATTGACTCCTCGGGATAAATGACCTCCGTACGGTTCAAATCTAACCAATATAACTTCAAAGTACAAATAAAACTCATAGGAAACTATTTCGGATCATAAAGTCTCAATCTTTATGAAAATCTAAAAATCGACCAAAAAACCAACCCCCAGGCCCGTACCTCGGAACCCAACAAATTTCACAAAACCCGGACACCCATTCTGATACGAGTTCAACCATACTAAAATTATCAAATTCCGATACCATTTCGTCCCTCAAATCATGAGTCTTTGTTTTTTAAATTTTCTCCAAAAACATCCATTTTCCTAAACTCAAAACACAAATTAAATGGTAAAAATAAAGATAAACTCATGGAATATAATAAATTCTTGGTGAAGAACACTTACCCAATCAATTTTCTTGAAAAACCCACAAAGAGTCGCTCAAAACGAGCTCTACAAGTCAAATATGATAAAAATGGCCCAACCCTCGATTTGAAGATCTTATATACTGTCGAGGTATTTACGCATCGCGATCGCGGGAAAGCCCATGCGATCATGAAGAAGGAAAAGAAGGCTGCCCAGAACGACCCTACGCGAACGCAAAAGAAGAGATGTGAACGCGGATAACAGTAAGTTAGACTTACGCGATTGCGTGCCCAAAGACGCGAATGAGAAGAACAGAGTGAGGAACCAAGGCTACCATTATGCGAACGCAGAAGATAAAACGCCAACGCGGTGCAGAATATTTCACAAGTTCGCTATCCTGAATTGTACTATGAGAACACGATGAAAAAAATGGGGCAGATCCACATAACACTACGCGATCGGACTGGCACTACATTGTCCCGAAAGAGGACATCAGACACCAGAAACCAGCAATAAAAAAATAGACGAAATTGGCCCGAAGCCCATCTGAAACACACCTGAGGACCCGGGACCCCGTCCAAGCATACCAACAAGTCAGATACCCTAACACGGACCGTAACACCTATTCTCAATAAATTAACGCCTATATTCCTATGAAATTAATCTATGACAACGCACTAAGATTACAATGTTTAATTAAGCACAGTGACTAGGTATATTCTTATCCTAACAACAAATCCGCTCCCCTGAAGGGTTAGGATCACGCTCTCTTAAATTCCTCTCTAATCTATATACGGCTTTCCGAAGCATAACATATATAGAATATAGAACCTAATTTCTGGCCAAACAATTAAGCAATTAAACGCAGAATTGAAGAAACAACCATATATTGAGTGAATTATAATCAAGGTTAAGTTAATATCGAATAACAATATTCATGGCTAACCCAAAACCCCAGAACAATGGGTGTTTAGCCACTCATACTAGACATAAACAATTGCATAAGTTTTGCATAAATGGAAAATACCAGATTAAGATGAAGAAAACTGTTAATCATTTGCTTCTTCAATGATGTTGTGTGTATATTCTCCCATAAAATGAAATCCTCCCCAAGGTTGTGTTTTTGGGTCTATTTATATGCTTGGGATAAACCCTAACCGTATAGGAGACTTCTATTCAAATCGGGAAACACTTAAAACCTTCAAAACTCGAAATTGAACGGACAGGGACCCAGGTGTTAAGCCCCAAACACCCCTTATCTCCAGGGCGTGTCTGGTGTTAGGAGCGAAACGCCTGGCTAACACCAGGGTCACCCTTGCCTTAAGGGCCAAACGCCCCCTTAACTCCTGGGCATGCCTGACTTTAGGGGTCAAACGCCCGGGTATGGCCCGGGTCACTCCTTTTCGACTCTTGAGCGTATTGTTTATGTTTTATGCACCCATTTAGCTCGGCGTCCACCTCCATTCACCTACGCATGAAATAGACTCTATTATGCACATATAACGTGTATTTTTAGCACAAAAGCACATAAAATGTAAGGTATATAATGCTTAAAACTATGAATTCTAGCCACGCATCACATGGATTATCCTGATGTTTTTCCAGCTGATCTTCCGGGTATGCCCCCCGATAGAGACATTGATTTCGGAATTGACTTTTTACCAGGCACTCAGCCCATTTCCATTCCTCCCTATTGCATGGCTCCTCCTGAGTTGAAGGAGTTGAAGGGGCAGTTGCAGGAGTTTCTTGACAAAGGTTTAATCAGGCCCAGTGTATCAACTTTGGTTTCTCCAATGTTACTTGTGAAGGAAAAAGATGGCTCGATACGTATGTGTATTTACTACCGACAGTTGAATAAGGTGATCATGAAGAACAGGTACCCATTGCCTCGCATTGATGATCTGTTTGACCAGTTACAGGGTGCTAGGGTTCTCCAAGTTTGATCTGGGTTTGGGTTATCATCAGTTGAAGATTCGGGAGCCAGATATCCCAATGATTGCCTTCAGGACCAGATATGGCCACTATGAGTTCCTTGTTATGTCATTTTGGGCTGACCAATGCCCCAGCAGCCTTCATGCACCTGATGCACATCGCATTTCACCCTTATCTTGATACTTTTGTCATCATGTTCATTGATGACATTCTGGTATATTCTCGGTCCCAGGAGGATCATCAGAAGCACTTGAGGACCGTGCTTTAGACTTTGAGAGAGAAGAAGTTGTATGCCAAATTTTCTAAGTGTGAATTTTTGTTTGATTCTGTGGCATTCCTAGGCCATGTGGTATCTTCGGATTGGATCAAGGTAGAACGGAAGAAGGTAGAGGTGGTGCAGAGTTGGCCTAGACTGACTTCAGGTACTGCGATCCACAGTTTCCTTGGTTTGGCTGGGTATTTTTATCCATTTCAACGCCCATGACCAGACTGACCCAGAATGGTGCACATTTTATATGGACTGAGGAGTGCGAGGAGAGCTTTCAAAAGCTTAAGACAGCCCTGACTACAGCTCCATTGTTAGTATTACCCACAGGTTCAGGGTCATATACAGTCTATTGTGATGCTTCGAGGATTGGCCTGGGAGCGGTGTTGATGTAGGACGGTAGGGTGATTTCCTACGCGTCCAGGCAGTTGAAGCTGCATGAGGAAAATAACCCTGTTCATGATCTCGACTTGGCAGCGATTGTTCACGCCCTGAAGATATGGCCTCATTATTTATATGGTGTTCCCTGTGAGATATTCACGGATCACCGGAGTTTGCAGCACATATTCAGGTAGAAAGATCTCAATTGGCGCTAGCGTAGGTGGTTGGACATGCTAAAGGACTATGACATCACTATATTATACCACCCAGGGAAGGCCAATATGTGGCCGACACCTTGATTCATCGGGCGGAGAGTTTGGGGAGTTTGGCATATCTTTCGGCAGTTGAGAGGCTATATTCAGTCCTTAGCCAATTAGTTCATGAGGTTGAACCTTTCGGAGCCTTGCCGTGTTTTAGCTTGTGTGGTGGCTCGGTCTTCTCTTTATGACTGCATTCGAGAGAGCCAGTATGATGATCCCCACCATCTGGTCCTTCAAGGTAGAGTTCGGCAGGGTGATGCTAGGGATGTGACCATAGGTGATGATTGTGTGATGAGGATGCAAGGCCGTATTTGTGTGCTCAATGTAGATGGCATTCGATAGCTGATTATTGAGGAGGCCCATAGTTCGCGGTATTCCATCCATCCGGGTACGGTAAAGATGTACCAGGATCTGAGACAACACTATTGGTGGCGAAGGATGAAGAAGGATATAGTGGAGTTTGTAGCCAAATGTCTCAACTGTCAGCAAGTCAAATGTGAGCATCAGAGACTGGAAGGATTACTTCAGCAGATTGAGCTTCCAGAGTTGAAGTGGGAGCAGATCACCACGGACTTCGTGGTTGGACTTCATCGGACTTTGAGGAAGCATGATGCTATTTGGGAGATTGTGGATCGGCTGACCAAATCAGCCCATTTCATTCCAATGGTGACTACATATTCATCTGAGAGGTTGGCTAAGATTTATATCAGAGAGATCGTTCGCCTCCACGGTATCCCAATATCTATCATTTCAGATAGAGGTACACAATTCACTTCACGGTTCTGGAGATCCGTTCGGTAGTAGTTAGGCACCAGGGTAGAGTTAAGTACAACTTTTCACCCTTGGACAGACGGGCAGTCCGAGCACACGATTCAGATTCTCGAGGATATGCTTTATGCATGTGTGATAGATTTTGGAGGGTCATGGGATTGATACTTGCCTCTTGCAGAGTTTGTTTATAATAACAACTACGAGTCCATCATTCAGATGGCGCCGTATAAGGCTTAGTATGGTAGGCGGTGCAGGTCTCCGGTGGGATGGTTTGAGCCGGGCGAGGCCCGATTGTTGGGTACAGACTTGGTTCAGGATGCCCGGACAAGGTGAAGGTATTCAGGAAAGGCTTCGCACAGCTCAGTCTAGGCAGAAGAGTTATGCGGACCGGAAGGTTCGTGACTTGGCATTTATGGCTGGTGATCGAGTTTTTCTTCGGGTATCGCCTATGAAGGGTGTCATGGGATTTGGGAAGAAGGGTAAGCTGAGTCCGAGGTTCATTGGCCCTTTTTGAGGTGTTTCAGCGGGTTGGGGAGGTCGCTTATGAGTTGGCTTTTCCTCCTAACCTAGCAGGAGTTCATCTGGTATTCCACGTTTCCATGCTCTGGAAGTATCACGGTGATCCGACTCATGTTTTGGATTTCAGCTCAGTCTAGTTGGAGAAGGATCTATCATATGTTGATGAGCCTGTAGCTATATTGGACAGACATGTCAGAAAGCTCAGGTCGAAGAATATTGCCTCAGTCAAGGTTCAGTGGAAGGGTTATCCGGTCGAGGAGGCGACTCGGGAGACCGAGAAGGACACGCAGAGTCAGTACCCTCATCTTTTCACAGGTTCAGATATGCTTCTATACTCGTTTGAGGACGAATGATTTTCTTAAGAGGGGGAGAATGTAACGACCCGGTCGGTCGTTTTGAGAGTTAGCGCCTCGATCCCCTAATAACTGATTCTCCTATGTCTATTTATGTTATTGAAACTTGTCGGAGTATTGAGTGGTAAAATTCGGAGTGATTTCGGACACAGTCCTTAAATGTGGATTTTAGCCTTTGAATTCGGGCCGTAGCTAGAGCTATGTGAAGACGGATCTGGAATGGAATTATGTGGACTCCGTTAGCTCCGTTGGGTGATTCAGGGTTTAGGAGCGTGTTCGGAATGTGTTTTCGAGGTCGGTTGTAGATTTAGGCTTGAATTGGTGAAAGTTAGAATTTTGACGATTTTGGCTGATAGGTGAAATTTTTATATCGGACTCGGAATGGAATTACGAAAGCGACAGTAGGTCCCAAATGTCATTTATGATCTGTGTGCAAAATTTGAGGTCATTCGGATGAGTTTAGATGTGTTTCGGCATCGAATGTGAATTCTAGAAGTTTCACACATTCTTAGGCTTGAATCAATGCATATTCGATGATTTTGATGCTATGAGATGTGTTTTTAAGGCTCGACCAAGTTTGAATGAGGTATTAGGGTTGGTTGGTAATTTTGGTTGAGGTCCCGGGGGCCTCGGGTGTGTTTCGGGTGTTCAAACGGGCATTTTTGGCCTAATAGCCTTAGCTGGTTTTCTGGTTTTTCTATAGCAGTATTTTGCTCTCTCCGATCGCGTAAGGTAAATGTGAGAGGTCCTACGATTTGTTCTTTGGGATCGCAAGAAGAGGTCCGCGATCACAGTGTGTTGAAATCTTGGTCTTCGCGATCGCATGACCTGGATTGTGTTCGCATAAAGTATTCTTGGTCTGGGGGAGTTTCAATATTTGTTCTACGCGATCGCGTGGCCCCAACCGCGATCGCGTAGCTCTGGGTCGTGAAGGTCCACGATCGCAGTCACGCAATCGTGATCGCGATGAAGGTTTTTAGGTGCGTGTCTGAATGTTCTCCCCGATCGTGACTCATTGTACGTGATCACATAGAAGAAATACCTGGGCAGTCTTTTAAAGACCCAAGTCCGAGGGTTTATGTTATTTTCACCATTTTCGAATTTGAGAGCTCGGGAGAGGCGATTTTTGGAGGATTTTGCACCTAGGTAACATGGGTAAGTGATTTCTACCCAACTTAGATTAATTTCCATGATTCCTAACTTAAATGTAGTCTTTAAAATTCGAATTTGGGTGGAAAATTTGGGAAACATTTGATGAACTTCATAGACCGAAATATTGACTTTTGAGTGGGTTTTTGACATCCGATTTGTGAGATTTTTATATGATTAGACTCGTGAGTGAATGGGTGTCCGAAAAATATAATTTTTACCTAATTCCGAGACGTGAGTCCGGGGGAGTTTTTGGGCGAATTTCCTAATTTCGCGTGTTAGCTTCGAACTTATTAGCTATTTTCTTTCCTTGAAATGATATTTACAATATGCAATCGAATTGACTAGATTTGGGCCACCCGGAGTTGGATACTCGTAGCAAAAGTGTGGTATTGCGTTGATTAGCGCAGTCAAGGTAAGTGGCTTGCCTAACTCTGTGTTGCGGACTTCCCCTTAGGCATTTTTATGCTGATTTATTACGTGGACGCCGTGTACGTGAGGTGACGATGGTGTACACTGTTCATTGTTGCTAAAATTCCACTTTTCCTTCCATGGCATCACTCATTTTCATTCCTATATTACTGTTTCCTATCTTCAATGAGTAGTTAAATTAAGAATAAGCATGCCTACCTATCCTTACTTGATTTCCTCTTATTTCCTACTAGTTGCACCATGCTTAGGTAGTTTTACTTTATTTTTGCCTGTTGGTTTTCCTGAACTGTTTAATTAATCTGTTTCCGACATACTTCTACATTGCATATTTAAATTGGGACTACAGACTGAGATCCGGGAGCTTTCCCCCTGTACTGCATTGCATATTTAAATTGGGACTATGGACCTAGATCCAAGAGCTTTCCCCCTGTACTGCAATGCATATTTAAACTGGGACTACAGACGAAGATCCGAGAGCTTTCCCCCTATACTACATAGCATATGTAAATTGGGACTACGGAGTGATATTCGGGAGCTTTCCCCTTGTACTGCATTGCATATTTACTGTTGAGATATATGTTGTGCTGAGCCAAGGGCTCTCTTTCTGTTATTAATTTTTTTTAGTTTTCCATTGATCATGTTTGTCATTGCTTATCTATATTTCGCTGTTGTAAATTTATAATTGAATTGTTTTAAAATTCAGTAGAGCCTCAACCTGACCTCGTCACTACTTGACTGGGATTAGGCTTGGCACTTACTGAGTACCGAATGTGGAGTACTCACGCCCTTTCCTGCGCATGTTTTCCCCATGTGCAGATCCAGGTACCAGTGCATTGTACAGTGGCTAGGCGTATCTTCACAGCTGCTTAGGAGACCGCGAGGTAATTCTGCCGCGTCCCTAGGATCTCACGAGTCCGCTTCCTACTCTAGTGTAGATATAGGATATATATAGATACACATTCCTTATTCCTTTGTATAGAGCTACAGTAGTACAGAGTTTGTGACTTTGTGATGTTCCGTGTTTTTGGAAAATAAAAGCTATAAATGCCGAGCAGCTAAATTTTATAGTACTTCTTCTTCTTTATTGTTTCCATTATTGTTTTTCCTTATTTTCGCAAATTTTAGTCTTACCTTGTCGTACAGACTAGGTGCCATCACGAGACCGTTCGGATGATAATTCGGGTCGTGACATTATTCCTTGCACTCCACACTTATAGCGATGGAATTTCTTAGTAGGATGCTCGTATACCTTCTCCCAATTTGGACCGCCAGCAGACTCCATCCATATTCTTTCAGCATCCTCGTCCGAAGGTTGGGTTGGCTCACCGGACTCATTAGGTGGTTGAGTGTGGTTGAATTCCTCCATTTTAGTTTGGAAGCGACCCTATACGAAAATTCACATTGAATTAGTATTTCAAAATTTATGTAAAAGTAAATTAAATACTTAATGAGAAGTGAAAACTTACATATACAGTCGAGGCCTGGTCCTCGACCAACCTTTCGTGATCCTTCTCTTTCTTCTTCTTTACAATATGTGTCTCCTTGAATAGCTCATTTTGGTTCATTGGACGCCCCAACTTCTTTTCTTGAAAACAAATTAATTTAGTTAATAAACAGAACAGATATACTTTGAAAATTAAAATAAACTAAGAAATTACGTACCAATATTCTTTTTATTGTCCCTAGGCTGATCGCACCTCTAGTGTGCAAGGAGCCTCCCTTCTCAGATGCGCAAGATTTCTTTCCTTTTTCGCTCTTCTCTAAGAACTTTGCGGTAAGACATTGCCTTTGAAAATAGTCCCATAAATTTTGAAGTAACTAGTCAGGCTTCATGTTCTTCTTTCTAGCTTCGGAGAAAGTATGCGACAATCGCTTGTGAGCTTTGGGATGAAAATTTGCAGCCACTTCTGCACTATAGCGGTATTCCCATACACATTTTCTCTGTATGTCAAAAGTTAAATATTATATGGAAATGTCATAAATATAAATAATTAAACTTCTTGAAAGAACACTTATACCTTAAATTGATTGAAAATTTTCTCCTTCAGCGAGAATGGAAAATCAGTCCAAGTCTCATAAGGCCATCGGAAAGCTTTCTGATGGCTTTGGTGATTATTCTCGTAGTCTTATTACTCGGGATGAACTTTGAATTTAACCAAAAAAACACATTAATATCTTAGTAAAAACTTTACAAAACAATAAACGCAAAAATAACAAATAACTCTTACCTATCACCCTCAGGGACTATGATGATCCTTCCATATTGATCATAATGCACCTCCTCGTCGTCATCATCATCACCGTTCGGAGCATGTATATTAGAGGCATGTGTGGAAGGTGTAGGGGGGTCAGAGCTACTACCTCGTAGGCGAAGGCCTGAAATAAATGGAGTCGCTGATGAAGATGGTTGCGATACCTATGACTGCGACATAGCTGGATGGACCCCAAATGGTTGTGATACTGATGGCTATGACATGGATGGATGTGATTCATGTGTCTATGACATGGAAGGATGTGATCCATGCGATGCAGATGGATGCGATCCACTTGGTCGTGAGGCAGCTGGATTGTATGCCTAATGTATAGTCATATGGCCTTGTGATGAAAGACTTGGTGTCTGCATGAAGGTTTAGGGCTCACAATGTTGTGGCAGCTCAGTATAGCCGTGGGGTGGAGGATAAGACATAGTCACAGTCATATACATCTCTGAAGAGGGTGGAAAAGATGGAGTATTATTTTCTATCCTCTTTTTTCCCTTCCTAGCCTTTTCTCGACCCTGAGAACCAGTAGGGTCATTGTTACCTTGGCCCTTGCCTGTCATCTGCATAATATATTACATATTTAGATTGAAACATATAATAAACTAGCTATAAAACGAGAGTTATTTAAAAAACCAACTTTTTAAAGATCATCGACGTATTGTTCCTCGTCCGATAATTATTCTTCCTCACTTGTTTGAGCTTCATCAGTTGATTCTTTGTCCTCATTTTCTATAATTGTTACTGAATTTATATCAACTTCTTCCAATATGTGTTCAGGATGTTCCAAATCATTTTCTAACTGATCGTCCACTATTTGGTGAACACTGGAGATATCGTTTAGATATGCAACATCTAACACATTCTCGACTTCCACCCTACCTACAGGATTAGTTTTTATTACAACCCACCAATCAGACTTATTCTACCGCAACGATAATACACTTGCCTAACATTATGTGAAATTATTAAAGGATCATAGCCATCATACTCACTCGTATGATTAACCTCATTTATGTTGTATTGGTTGGGAGCTCTTGTACCTCTTGTTGGATTTGGTTCAAACCACTTCTATCTAAAGAGTATCAATTTCTTATATGGACAATATATATTCTAGTTCTATTATTTATTTTAGCACACCATAATAATCAGTATCTCCAACTTGGTTTCCATCACCACCTTGAACCCACACCCCGTTGTTTTTGCTATTTTTATTTTTAGAGAAATCCTCTGTATGGAACTTATAACCATTCACTACGTACTTAGACATTATTATGACCTGAAAGCCAGGTCCCCAAGATATATCTTTCAAAAATTGATTTACACCATTATTTGGATCGTTTACCTACATATTGTTTAAAAAAATCATAAGTTAGCATAACTTACAAACATTTTTTACCTACATAGCGTTAGAACATTATCAGGATAAACTTACAAATTGTTTGAACCATGTAGCGAATCTCGTATATACATCATCATGGCCAAATTGACCCACGAAGTGACTCTGACACATCCAATATTTTTAGTAGTTGCATCGAGATGTAATCACAATAAATTTTATATTTTGATAACTAATAAATCAATACTTACTTGAGAAATGGTACAACTTCGGGACAATTTAGCAACACATGAAATGTAGCTGACTTGTACTCCATATCACTCAAACTTCTCCTTCTAACATTCTTAGACCATCGGCCTGGTTGATTGAATATGGATATAGGCGGATATAATGGATCATTCACACATTCGACCGTGTGCCTATTGGGCCTATTCCTAGCACATGGCACATTACTCTCAAAATAATAACAACGAAAAAGAGTAGTTTCCTTTGCAAGATAAGCTTCGCATATAGATCCTTCAATCCTATTCCTCCACTTAAAAAATTGCTTGCAATTGCCAATTGTCCTACATAATGTATTGTTGGCCAAGAATATTCAAATAAAACAGAAAATTACATCAAACTTATAATATTACCTCTCAAAGGTATACATCCATTTGCATTGAACATGACCTCCAAGTCGTGCCTTGTGTACAAGGTGGATTGGAAGGTGTTCCATCACATCAAAAAAACCACATGGAAATATATTTTCCATCTTACTAGAAGTTACACGAACGTTTTGATCCATACGGAGTAGGTTTTCTTCCCTTAATGTGGTAGAACACAAGTAATGGGTTTCCAGATTCTTTCAGGCAAACCACAAAATGCACTAGGCACTAATGTCTCCATGAAAACATGACAGTCATGACTCAGTGGCTCAACTTCCCTACCCCATATCAACTTTTTTTCCATGATTCGACACATAACCCTCAGGCATCTTCAATTTCGTAACCCGGTCACAAATTTTCCGTCTTTCCTTCAAAGTGAATGGGTAACTTGATTTCGACTTGAATATCTTACCATTGTTTGCTGTCTGCAAGTATAATTCAGGCCGCTTGCAATATTCTTGTAAGTTCATTCTATCCTTCGGGTTATCCTTTTCCTTACCTTTAAAATCCATCATTATGTTGAACAAATTGTCAAAATAATTCTTCTCAATATGCATGACATCAAGGTTGTGATAGAGAAGATTATCCTTCCAATAAGGCAACTCTCAAAATATACTCTATTTCGTCCAATTATGAGTCACACCTTATCCGGGGAATATATAAGGTGGAGCTTTAGTAACTTTACTGAAGTTCTGAACCCTCTCCCAAATTTCCTCACCTGAAAGTATCGGAGGTGGTGAATCATATTCCATTTTATTCTTTTTGAATGCATTTTTCATCCTTCTAAACTCATGATCTGGAGGCAATAATTGACGATGACAATCCAACCATGATTGCTTTCGGCCATGTTTCAAAGTGAACGCTTTACTATTTTCCATGCAGTAAAAACATGCTAGCTTCCCATCAGTCATATGTTTCAATACCATCGTACCACAATATTTTAGCTCATCAATCAAAGGTTGAAACTATACATCAATAAAACTTTTCAAATTACATGGACCGGGGATAATACAATTTAAGAATATATATGGACTAGTCATGCACAACTCGGGTGGTAGATTATAAGGTGTAAGAAAGACAGGCCAACATGAATATGGTGTCGCAGATACAGAAAAAGGTGTGAAGCCATCCGCACACAGCCCTAACCGAATGTTCCTTGGTTCACTAGCAAAATCTGGATATGTCCTATCAAAGTGCTTCCAAGCTTCTCCATCTGAAGGATGACACATACCACCAGGTGGTCTTCTATTTTCAAAGTGCCATCTCATATGAGAAGCATAACTCATCGACGCATATAACCTCTTTCGCCTAGGTATAAGATGTAAATAATGTATCTCCTTGATAGCGACCATATTCCCGATGGAAAGCCACTTGAAACGAGGCTTTTCGCAAAATATACAACTACCTAAGTTGCATTATCTTTATAATATAACATGCAACCATCTTCACAACAATTAATTCTCATTGACGAAAGTCCTAACTTAGAAACCAATCTTTTTGCATTATAGAAATCACCAGGTAAGTTGATATTAGGGTCAACTAGTTCACTCATAAGGTCAGTGAAAGAGTCCATTGCCGCTTGAGAAATATTCGAATCAGATTTGATACTTAGTAATCTAACTGCAAAAGACAGCTCAGAGTGCAAACTTCCTTCACGTAGTGGACGACTAGCTTCCTCTAACTGTTCATAAAACATTTTGCATCATCATTAGGAGTTTGTTCAACATTTTCATTGGGTTCACCCACGAAGTGCACCCCAAAAACATCTGCAACCATCTCATGAATTCTAGAATCACGATTTATATTCTCCACTGTCCTACTACTTTCACCAACAACCATGTTATGAAATATCACACAGCTACCATCGATCTCTCCATGATTAGTCCACACAAATCAATTCTCTATAAACCCCTTCAAATAAAAGATGATGCTTAACTTCCTCTGATTTTCCAAACTTCATACAGTCGCACCTTCATTTTGGAATGGTGGAAGTGACATTGCATGTCTAATAAAGTCATCAACCCCTTCTACAAAATCCTCCCGCAATCCCGGCGATTAGGATAATTGCTATTGTACATCCAAGTATGATGTTCCATCTATACAAATAAAAAAGTCTATTTTAGTTAATTTATACCCTAAAAGTTCCAATTCATATCCTAAAAGTCAAATTCATATCCTAAAAGTTCAATTTAAAAACTAAAAGTTCAATTCACAAACTAAAAGTTCAATTCATATCCAAAAAGTTCGATTCATAAACTAAAAATTCAATTCATATCTAAAAGGTTCAATTCATATTCAAAAGGTCCAATTCATAAATTAAAAGTTCAATTCACAAATTGAAAGTTCAATTCCTATCCTTAAAGTTCAATTCATATCCTAAAAGTCCAATTCATATCCTAAAATTTCAATTCATATCCTAAAAATTTAATTTATAAACTAAAAGTTCAATTCATAAACTAAAAGTTCAATTCATATCCAAAATGATCAATTCATAGAATAAAAATTCAATTCATATCCAAAAGGTAAATTTCATATCCAAAAGGTCCAATTCATAAATTAAAAGTTCAATTCATATCTTAAAAGTTCAATTTATATCCTAAAACTTCCAATTCATATCCTAAAAGTCCAACTTATATCCTAAAATTTCAACTCATATCCTAAAATTTCAACTCATATCCTAAAATTTCAATTCATATCCTAAAAGTTCAATTTATAAACTAAAAGTTCAATTCATAAACTAAAAATTCAATTCAGATCCAAAAAGTTCAATTCAAAAACTAAAAATTCAATTCACATCCAAAAGGTCCAATTCATATCCAAAAGGTCCAATTCATAAATTAAAAGTTCAATTCATATCCTAAAAGTTCAATTCATATGCTAAAAGTTCCAATTCATATCCTAAAAGTCCAATTCATATCCTAAAATTTCAATTCATATCCTAAAATTTCAATTTATAAACTAAAGTTCAATTCATAAACTAAAAGTCCAATTCATAAATTAAGAAGTTCAATTCATAAACTAAAAATTATATTCATATCTAAAAGGTCCAATTCATATCTTTAACCCTAGATTCTAACTAAACTATTCAAGACAATACAAAGTATAAATCAAATCTAACTAAACTATGCAACACTAATTAAACTAATTAGTTAATAAAATTAATTAACAAGACTAATTAAAACATGACCTAAACCCTAGTCCTCAATAAATACAATGTTCAAAGAATTGAAACACTAATTGAAACAACAAAATACAAATGTGAAATATTGAAACAAAAACTAGAAATAACAAAGAGATGGGTTGTAATTCAAGCCTTGATTGTTTTTAGGTGGAAAAGGAAAGAGAGGGGCGGCAGTCCGGCCGTCAACGGAGGTGGAGAGGGCGGTTGCTACGCGGGGTGGGGAATGGGGTTTGTGTGAGGGAAATAGAGAAGGGGAGGGGAAGGTATTGTCACGACCCAAATCCTAACCCAGGTCGCGATGGCACCTAACGCCGCCATCAGGCAAGCCAACCATTAAGTACTAGCGAGTTCCGGTAGTTCACTAAAAACATTTTTCAACACTTGCTTAACATAGTTTTGAGACATAAAGTAGAAGAGGATAACTTAGGCAATTTAATGCAAATAAATAATCATGAAGTCATAATTAACGATTACATCCCAAAATAAAGTCTACTAGCGTGTGTGTGCCAGGAACTAGTGCCACAAGTCTACAGGAATCTAGTAGGATAATATCAAAAGAATAAAAGTATGTCCTACTGTCTGAGTGAGTATAGACAAAACTTACAAAAGAATAGCTCCAAGATGCTGCTGGAAGTCGCGAACAGAAGCAGCTCACCGTGAAGCCTGTACCAAGTAAGTATCCGGCCTAATCTCGAAGAAGTAGTGACGAAAGGTCGACTTGACGCTTACTGGGGTAGAAACAGTATATTTAGGTTATAATTAAAAAGGGAACAATAAGTAAGCATGGATAGTAAGGGAATAAATATCGAATCGTAGTAAAATCCGAATATGTTGTCACGACCAAAATTCCAACTCAGGTCGTGATGGCGCCCAACACCGGATTCGGGCAAGCCAACATCTGTTTACTTGTGAGATATTTTTACTTATTTAAATATTTGAGTACTTGTCAAATTTTAGATTTAGAAATCATTTAAAGAAAACGGTCAAGTGAATGCAACTTGATTAAATGAACTCAAAATGTCGTTGCCATCATATGTGGTATAGCAAAAATATTAGAAAACGCACTACGTGTGCCAAGACCTAGTGCCACAAGTCCACAGGCGACTAGTGGAATATACATAGTAGACAAAATAAATATACAACCGTCTGAAAGGGGTAGATATAAATATCAAAAAGAAATAGCAGAAACTCCATAGTGCTGCTGAGGAACGCTAGAGAGAGAAGCTCATCGTGTAGTCTAAACCAGAAAGTACTCTCACGATCGCGCTCAGGTATGATAACCAGATACACCAGCCTCAGAACTTGTACAATTAAGTACATAAGCGTAGCATGAGTACATGCAAACAAATATGTACCCAGTGAGTATCCCGTCTAAACTCGAAGAAGTAGTGACGAGAGGTAGACGTATTACTCACTAGGTTAATTAGCAATAATACAATTAAACAGGTTTAATCAGGATTAGCAATTATGGAAATCAAGTAGACATGGAGTATCAAGTATATGAACTACCACCTACCGCAAGTGCCAAATAACAACATTAATAAAAGTCCAAAGTCCCCCTTCCACGTAGAACAATTCATTTGACAATATTAATAAGACTCTCAGTCAAATACATAGCATATATTATGCCGTGGCGCACGGCCGAAGCGACGAAAAGATTAAATGTGCACTGCCGAAGGGTAGAACGGCTCGAACCATAGATGCAACTATTACCCCGCTCGCGAATCGATCGTGCGACGCAGTTGACATAATATAAGGCTACCCCGCTCACGAATCATACATGCGACACGGGTGCTCGTATACATACACAGAATTATCAAGAAATTAAGGAAATATAGAGTTCACACTTGGAAAACAAGAATCATGGCAACAACAAGATTTAATGTAACCTTCCATTTTCTCATGCTAGTTTCAAGGATAATAATAGACTAGGAATACATACAGGGATACAAGTAAGGCATCTAAGCATGCATGTGAGTCCTAAAGACTACCCGTCATAACATAGTAGTAGCTACGCACGGACTCTCGTCACCTCGTGTGTGCGTAGCCCCCGCAAATAAGGACAATTAAATTATTTATAATTACCTATGGGGACAATTCCCTCTTACAAGGTTAGAAAGGAGACTCACCTCGCGTAGAACCTACTTACCGGGTAAAGAACGCGCCAGAAACTCAAAATTCTACCCCCGAGGACTCGAAACTAGTCAAATATTATATAAATACGTTAATATACACTCAACGGTATGAATTTCTCTTATTAATTTAGCTATTTTATCATTCTTGAAGAAATCCAAAAATACACCCCCTGGCCCACATGCTCGAATTACAGAAATTTTTGAAGAAAACACTCACCCATAGCGTAACAGTCATTAATATATAGTTTTTACATAATTTCATGGTGGAAAAGTGGTAAAATTACCTAAAGTTCATCAAGCCTAGGTTTTCACCCTAACCCCTTTGATTTCCACTAATTAGGTGTTAATCTACCTAAGATTTAGTGTAATAATCCAACACTTAAATGTAAATTATTTACCTTTTAGTAGCTAGGCCGAATACCCTCTTGAAATCTCTCAAAATCGCCAATGGAGGAGAAGAAAAATGGTGAAAAATGGTTAAGTCCTGTATTAAATGGGCTCACTTCCTTCAGTGACCTCGCACCTGCGGCTCGAGGACCGCACCTGCGAGCCATTGGTTGCACCTGCAGATTTGGCAAGGAGTCTGGTGAACGCACCTACGGTAGGAATTCCACACCAGCGGACCCGCTCCTGCGAAGAAGGGTCAGCACCTGCGAAGGTAGGACTTTCCTCCTGGAAGTCGCACCTGTGAGGCCTCGACCGCAGGAGCGGTCTCGCACCTGTGATTTGGTCAACCGCACATGCGGTCAAACCAGATCTGGTGCACCAGTAGCTGAAACTGCTGGTTTTTGGCCCCGTTTGGTGTCCAGGAGGCACCTGGGCCCACCCGAACCCAATGCAATTATACCAACAAGTCTTAAATCATATTACAGACTTGATCGAGCCTTCCAAACACCCAAAACAATGCTAAAACTCGAAATCACTCCTCAAAAACACGTTCCAAACTCGAACTATTCCCAGTCTCGGAATTCCGTTCGAACCTCGATAACTCAAAAACACGTTCCAAATAAAATTAAGAACTTAAGGAAACTCTATTTTCGCTTTTTGGCGTGAAACGCTCCCGGGTCATCAAAAACCCATTCCGCACACACACACAAGTCTGAAATCATCATACGAAGCTACTGGAATCGGCCAAACTCGATTCCAAGGTCGCCTACTCCAAATGTTGACCGAAGTGAAACATGTCCTTAAAAGACAAATCATAAGGAACCAAGTGTTCCTATTACTCTATACCCTTCTGAATTCCGAACCACCCATCCCCGCAAGTCATGAATCAATTAACGCCACTACAGGAAGTCTTATTTATGGGAACGGGGTCCAAATACGCAAAACAACCAGTCAGGTCGTTACATTCTCCACCTGTTAAACAAACGTTCGTCCTCGAACGGGTCTAGAATCATACCTGAAGTGCTGAATAAGTGTGGATATCTGCTTCACATGTCCTCCTCGGACTCCCAAGTCGCCTCCTCAAATGGTTGGCCTCTCCACTAGACCTTCACCGCATAAACTCTATTGGACCTCAACTGCCGCTCATGTCTGTCAATAATGGCAACTGGCTCCTCCTAGTAGCCCAACCGCTCATCCAACTGAATAGTGCTGAAATAAACCCAGTGAGAGAAGTCAGCGTGATATCTCCGGAGCATTGATACGTGAAAGACCGGATAGACTCCCAATAAGTGGGGAGGTAGAGCAAGCTCATAGTCAACCTCTCCAACACGAGTCAGTAACTCGAAAGGACCTATAAACCTCGGGATCCGCTTGCCTTTCTTCCCGAATCTCATAATGCCTTTCATCGGCGAAACCTTCAGCAGAACCTTATCTCCCTCCACAAATGACACATCACGTGCCCTTAGATCCGTGTAACTCTTCTGTCTGGACTGTGCTGTGCGGAGCCTCTCCTGAATCAACTTCGCCTTCTCCAAGGCATCTCTCACCAGGTCCGTTCCATATAACTTAGCCTCGCCAGGCTCAAACAACCCGATAGGAGAACGAAATCGCCGACCATATAAAGCCTCAAATGGAGCCATCTCATTGTTGGACTGATAACTATTATTGTATCCAAAGGCAAGAACTGGTCCCACTGACCCCCAAAATCAATCACACATGCCCTGAGCATGTCCTCTAATATCTGAACCGTACGCTCCGACTGACCATCAGTCTGAAGATGAAATGCTGTGTTGAGGTCTATCTGAGTACCCATCTCTTTGTACAATGCTCTCCCAAAGTACGAGGTGAACTGAAGACCTCGATCTGATACAGTGGATACCGGCACACCATGCAACTGGACTATCTCTCGAATGTAAATATGGGCTAGCCTCTCAGAAGCATAAGTAGTACTTACCGGAATAAAATGCACCGATTTGGTCAATCTATCCACAATGACCAACACCGCGTCAACCTTCTGCAATGTCCGAGGAAACCCAACCACAATGTCCATAGTGATGCGCTCCCACTTCCACTCAGGAATGGGCATCTGCTAAAGTAGGCCTCTTAGTCTCTGGTGCTCATACTTAACCTGCTGAAAGTTAAGACACCTAGCCACATACTCCACAATGTCTTTCTTCATTCGCCTCCACCAGAAATGCTGCTTTATGTCACGATACATCTTCGTAGCACCAGGATGAACAGAATATCGTGAACTGGGTGTCTCCTCTTGAATCCTCTGCCACAAGCTATCAACATTAGGAACACACAATCGACCCTGAAGTCTCAGAACACCATCCTCGCCAATAGTAACCTCGTTGGAACCCTGAACCACTGTCTCCCGTAGCTCTGGCAAGCGTGGATCATCATACTGTCGAGCCTTAATCTCCTCCAATAACGAAGACTGAGCAACTACATGTGCTAGAACTCGACGAGGCTATGAAATATCTAATCTCACCAAGCGATTAGCCAGGGACTGAATGTCCAAGGCTAGAGGTCTCTCCTCCGCTTCAATGAAAGCCAAACTACCCATACTCTCCGCCTTCCTGCTCAAAGCATCTACTACTACATTCGCCTTACCCGGATGACAAATGATGGTGATATCATAATCCTTCAGCAACTCAAGCCACCTACGCTGCCTCAAATTAAGATCGCTCTACTTGAACAAGTGCTGCAAGCCGCGGTGGTCTGTATAAACCTCACAAGACACCCCATATAAGTAATGCCTCCAAATCTTAAGAGCACTGATAATTGCTGCCAACTCCAAATCGTGCACCAGATAATTCTTCTCATGAATCTTCAGCTGGCGCGAAGCATAAGAAATAACTCTCCCTTCGTGCATCAACACACACCGAAAGCCAACATGTGAAGTGTTGCCATACACTGTATACATCCCAGAACCGGAAGGCAATACCAAAACTGGTGCTGATGTCAATGCTGTCTTGAGCTTCTAAAATCTCGCCTCACGCTCGTCGGACCACCGAAATGGATCATTCTTCTGAGTTAATCTGGTCAATGGGGCTGCAATGGATGAAAAGCCCTCCACAAATCGCCGATAGTAGCCTGCTAGAGCCAAGAAACTCCTGATCTATGTAGCTGCAGTAGGACGTGGCCAACCCTGAACTGCCTCAATCTTCTTAGGATAAACCTTTATACCCTCTCCGGATACTACATGTTCCAAGAATGCCACAGAAGCCAAAACATACACTTGGAGAACTTAGCATATAGCTTCTGTTCTCGCAAAGTCTGGAGCACAACTCTTAAATGCTTCTTGTGCTCTCCCATGCTACGTGGGTAAATCAAGATGTCATCAATGAAGACGGTGACAAAAGAATCAATATACGGCCTGAACACCCAATTCATCAAGTCCATAAATGTTGTTGGGGCATTAGTCAAGCCAAAGGAAATCACCAAGAACTCATAGTGGCCATATCTCGTGCAAAAAGCAGTCTTCGAGACATATGAGGCATGAATCTTCAACTGATGATAGCCCGATCTCAAGTCTATCTTCGAAAACACCCTGACACCCTGCAAATGGTCAAAAAAATATCAATGCGCGGTAATGTGTACTTGTTTTTGATGGTGACCTTGTTCAGCTAGCGGTAATCAGTACACATTCACATGGACCCATCCTTCTTCTTCACTAATAGAACTGGAGTATCCCACGGTGATACACTCGGTCTGATAAACCCCTTAGCCAACAACTCCTCTAGCTTCTCCTCAACTCTTTCAACTCCTTACGAGCATACGGTATGGGGGAATGGAAATAGGCTGAGTATCTATAGCTAAATCAATGCATAAATCAATATCACGATCCGGAGGCATGCCTGGAAGGTCTGAAGGGAATACATCAGCAAAGTCTCGAACAACAGGCACTGAATCAATCGTCGGAGACTCGGCGGTGGTGTCCTGCACATAACCAAGATACGCCAAACAACCATTCTCCACCATATGTCGATCCTTAAAAAAGGAAATAACTCTACTGGCTGCACTAACCGAGGAACCTCTCTACTCCAGCCTAGGCAACTCAGGCATGACCAAAGTAACCGTCTTGGCATGGCAATCCAAGATGGCATGATGAGGAGATAGCCAATCCATGCCCAGAATATTCTCAAAATCAACTATATCGAGCAATAAGAGGTCCGCTCTAGTCTTGAACCAACAGAATGCGATCACGCAAGACCGATAAATCCGATCTAACACTACAAAATCACCAACGGGAGTGGATACATATATAGGAGAGCCCAAGGACTCACGAGGAGCATCCATAAAACAAGCAAACAAGGCTGACACATATAAATAAGTAGATCCTGGGTCGAACAACACTGATGCCTCTCTACGACATACTGAAATAACACCTGTGATCACGACATCTGAGGCCACTGCATCTGCTCGGGCCGAAATGGCGTACAATCTGGCTGGAGTACCTGAAGACTGACCTCTGCTGGACTGAATAGAAGCTAGCTGAGCTCCCCCTGCTTGGCCTCCACCTATGGGACGACCTCTACCAACCTTCCTCCACCTCTAGGTGGACGGGGTGCTAGTGCTGAGAATGCGGGCTGGTAACTCTATTGAATAGCCTTGCCCCTAAGCTTGGGACAAGTCCTCCTCATATGGCCTGAATCCCCACACTCGTAACACCTCGCTAGAGGCATGGCCTGTTGCCCTGAAGACGAACCCTGAATAGCCGGGGGATGATGAGAACTCTCTAGCATGGCACTGAAGTAAGGACTAGGGTCCCCTTATAACCTGAATACCCACTGGGGGGACCCTGAATTGCTGGCGGGCGGTAAGAACTTTCTAGCATGGCACTGAAATAAGGTCTCACTGGAGCACTACGAGGAGGTGGTGGATGAGCTGAATATGGAGGCATGTTAGGATAGCCTCTACTGAACTGACCTCTACCCTGGCTGGGGCACCTCTGAAATCTCAAGAAAATGTAGCTCTCTTGTCCTACTGACCCTGCACTCTGCCCCGCGATTGGTAACCCTCAATACGGTGAGTTATCTCGACCACAAGCTGGTAAGGAGTACCCATATCCACCTCTCTGCCCATGTTGGCCCTAATACCTGAATGCAATCCAGCTACAAACCTCCGCACTCTCTCAGCATCTATAGAAAGAATCATAAGGGCATGGTGAGATAACTCTGAAAACCTGGCCTCGTAATCTATCACTGACATCTGCCCCTGCTTCAGCTGCTCAAACTGGTACCGCAGCTCTTCCCTCTTGGAGGGTGGAATATACCTATCCAGGAACAGCTGAGTGAACTTCTCCCATGTGATAGTAGGGGAACCTGCTGGCCTACCAAGGATAAATGACTGCCACCATCTACGGGCCCTGCCCTCTAGCTGGAAGGTAGTGAAGTCGACTCCATGGGAATCCAAAATCCTCATGTTGTGCCGTCTATCCCTGCACCTATCAATAAAGTCATGGGCATCCTCTCCCTTCTCAAATCCGAAGACAGGAGGGTGCAATAGAGTGCATCTGTCAAGTAGCTTATGTGGATTGTCGTCCACAGCCGGTCTGAGTTTTGATGCTGCTATTGCTGGCTGTGCTCCACCCACGCGCAGAGTACCCGGAGTCTGATATACTGTCACTGCATGACCTGCGACCTGGGCGGTAGGGATCTGAACTCCCCCTCCCGCCTGAGAAGTGGCACGATCTGCTGGAAATAAACCAGCCTGGGTCATAGTGTCCATGAACCGCATCATATGGCCCATGATCTCCTGAAAGCCTGGTGCAGTCGTGACATCTGCTGGGGCAGGATTTGCTGGAGGCACCTCGTCCTGCTCCTCAATGATAGGATCCTCTGGGGGTGCTAATGGAGAAACTCTGGGATGCCCTCGTCCCCTACCTCTGGCCGGTGTCCTCCCTCAACCTCTGCCACACCCTCGGACAGCGGGGGTAGCGACATCTCCCAGGTCTGGAATATCAGCTCCCCGAGTCCTCACCATCTGTGAGAGAATAGAAGAATGAGATTTAGTAAGACCATAATCTGCACAATAGAGTAAGAATAAAGAGAGGTTTCTTAACACCCTATAGCCTCCCGAAGATTAATGCAGACATCTCTATATCGATCCGCAAGACTCTACTAGGTTTGCATATGACTTATGAGACATACGTGAACCTAGAGGTCTAATACCATGTTGTCACGACCCAAATTCCAACTCAGGTCATGATGGCGCCCAACACCGGAGTCGGGCAAGCCAACATCAGTTTACTAGCGAGATTTCTTCACTTATTCAAATATTTAAGTACTTGTCCAATTTTAGATTTAGAAATCATTTAAAGAAAAAGGTCAAGTGAATGAAACTTGGTTAAATGAACTCAAAATGTCGTTGCCATCATATGTGGTATAGTAAAAATATTAGAAAATCCACTACGTGTGCCAAGACCTAGTGCCACAAGTCCACAGGCGACTATTGGAACAATCGCCTGAAAGGGGTAGACAGAAATATCAAAAAGAAATAGCAGAAACTCCACATTGCTACTGAGGAATTCAAGGGAGAGTAGCTCACCGTGTAGTCTAAACAAGAAAGTACTCTCAGGATCGCGCTCCGGTATGATAACCAGATGCACCTGCCTCAGAACCTGTACAATTAAGTACAGAAGCGTAGCATGAGTACATATAAACAAATATGTACCCAGTGAGTATCCCGTCTAAACTCGAAGAAGTAGTGACGAGAGGTAGACGTATTACTCACTAGGTTAATTAGCAATAATACAATTAAACAGGTTTAATCAGGATTAGCAATTATGGAAATCAAGTAGACATGGATTATCAAGTATATGAACTACCACCTACCGCAAGTGCCAAATAACAACATTAATAAAAGTCCAAAGTCCCCCTTCCACATAGAACAATTCATTTGACAAAATTAATAAGACTCTAAGTAATATACATAGCATATAGTATGCCAAGGCGTACGGCCGAAGCGACACAAAAAATAAATGTGCACTGTCGAAGGGTCGAACGACTTGAACCATAGATGCATCTGTTACCCCGCTCGCGAATCGATCGTGCGACGCGGTTGACATGATATAAGGCTACTCCGCTCACGAATCATACATGCGACACGGGTGCTCGTATACATACACAGAATTATCAGGAAATTCATGAAATATAGAGTTCACACTTGGAAAACAAGAATCATGGCAACAACAAGATTTAATGTAGCCTTCCATTTTCTCATGCTAGTTTCAAGGATAATAATCGACTAGGAATACATACAGGGATACACGTAAGGCATATAAGCATGCTTGTGAGTCCTAAGACTACCCGGCGTAACATAGTAGTAGTAGCTACGCACGGACTCTCGTCACCTTGTGCATGCGTAGCCCCCACAAATAAGGACAATTCAATCATTTATAATTACCTAAGGGGAAAATTCCCTCTTACAAGGTTAGAAAGGAGACTCACCTCGCGTAGAACCTATTTCCCGGGTCAAGAACGCGCCCGAAACATCAAACTCTACCCCCGAGGACTCGAAACTAATCAAATATTATATAATTATGTTAATATACAGTCAAAATTATGAATTTCTCTTATTAATTTAGCTATTTTATCATTCTTGAAGAAATTCCAAAATACACCCCCGGGCCCACATACTCGGATTCCCTGAAATTTTTGAAGAAAACAGTCACCCATAGCCTAACGGTCATGAATATATAGTTTTTAAATGATTTCATGGTGGAAAAGTGGTGAAATTCCCTAAAGATCCACAAATTAGGTGTTAATCTACCTAAGATTTAGTGTAATAATCTAATATTTAAATGGAAATTACTTACCTTTTAGTAGCTAGGCCGAATACCCTCTTGAAAGCTCTCAAAATCACGAATGGAGGAGAAGAAAAATGGTGAAAAATTGTTAAGTCTCGAATTAAATGGGCTCACTGCCTTCAGTGAGCTCGCACCTGCGGCTCGAGGACCGCACATGAGAACCATTGGTCGCACCTGCGGATTTGGTAAGGAGCCTGGGGATCGCACATGCAGTAGGAATTCCGCACAAGCGGACCCGCTCCTGCGAAGAAGGGTCCGCACCTGCGAAGGTAGGACTTTCCTCCTGGGAGTTGCACCTGCGAGGCCTCGACCGCAGGAGAGGTCTCGCACCTGCGATCTGGGCAACTGCACCTACAGTCACACCAGACCTGGTGCACCAGCAGCTGAAACTGCTTGTCTTTAGCCCCGTTTGGTGTCAAGGAGGCACCTAGGCCCACCCGAACCCCCGTGCAATTATACCAACAAGTCCCAAATCATATTACGGACTTGCTTGAGCCTTCGGAACACCAAAACAATGCTAAAACTCAAAATCACTCCTGAAAACCCCTAGAATCAAATTTAAGAATTTTCAAGTTCTTGAATTCGGTTTCAATATGCCAAACCGATCTACACTACTCGGAATGACACCAAATTTTGCGAGCAAGTCATAAATGATATGACGGAACTATTCTAGGTCTCGAAATTCCGTTCGGACCTCGATAAATCAAAAACATGTTCTAAACCAAATTATGAACTTAAGAAAACTCTATTTTCGCTATTTTGCATCGAAACGCTCCTGGGTCATCCAAAACCCATTCCGGACATACGCACAAGTCCGAAATCATCATACAAAGCTACTGGAATCGGCGAAACTCGATTTTGAGGTTGCTTACTCCGAATGTTGATCGAAGTCAAATTTGTCCTTAAAAGACAAATCTTAAGGAACCAAGTGTTCCTATATTACAATATACCCTTCCGAATCCCGAACCACCCATCCTCGCAAGTCATGAATCACTGAAAGCCGCTACGGGAAGTCATATTTACGGGAACAGGGTCCGAATATCCAAAACGACCGGTCGGGTCGTTACATATGTAGTGAGACATCAATTTACAAGTTTTAGTTCGATCTTCCAGGATATATCACAGCTCAACAATCATAAACAACATCAGGAAAATAGCATGCGCATAGTGGAATAAGGACATCCGAACTGGGCCAACATTATAATAATATTTATGCACTACAGAATGATCGAACGATGTGAACCATAGATGCATCTATCAACCTGTCGTGGGGTATGTCCCGCTCCCATGAGTGTAGGGGAAAGAATCTGCCATGACTCCAAATCATAAGCCGAATGTGATGGCCCCTATCATGGAACTAGGCTAGCCAATTGTTTCAGACTATCAATATATATATCATAATTTCCCACAATTAGCAGATTTTAAAAATAGTAGAATGATATGAAACAAATACACACTTCTCCATAGTGACTTGCTACAACAAAAGTCCGAGGTAAAAAAAACCAAAACAAACAATAATCTGAGGGAAGAAAAAGAGGTGAGCTAGGGATGCTGAGCAGCTACCTCAATCCTCGAACAACTCCAAGCTCGTCCAGAAATCAACTAGTGAGATGGTCCGGTACCTGGATCTGCACATAGAGGTGCAGGGAGTAACGTGAGTACGACAACTCAGTAAGTAATCAATGTAACTAAAAACTTGAGTGTAGTCATGAGCAATTTAAATCAAGTAAATCCATATAATGAATAACAGTGGAAATGAATAAATCAAGTCAGGAATCTACAATTCCGAATATTTCATAAAACTCCGGTTTCAATTTAAAAATCTAGTATGAAAAAATTTGTCCAACATTTATTATCAGAGGCTCAGTGTAAGGAAGAGTGAAAACAACATGTTCATAAAATATAAGCCCCTCGGGCACAATATCACTCAAAATAAAGCCTCTCAGTCACTCGTGACTCCACTATCAGTATCTCATGCTCTCACTTAACACTCGTACTCAGCAAGTACCATGAACACATACAAGTGCTGCGGCGGGCAGCCCGATCAACTACATATATCTATACATATATCTATATTGCTGCGGCGTGCAGCCCGATCCATACATAACATACATATATTGCTGCATCGTGCAGCCTGATCCATATAATAGTCGACTGCGCTCACTTCGGGTGTACAAAATCATGGAGGGGCTTCTTCAGCCCAAGCGCTATATCTGCTGCAGCTTGCAGCCCGATCCAATATGTATATTGCTGCGGCGCGCAGCCCGATCCATATATAACATATATTGTTGCGGCGTGCAGCCTGATCCATATACATATAATCTATATTGTTGCGGCGTGCAGCCCGACCCACATATAATATATAACATATATGTTGTTGCGGCGTGCAGCCCGACCCACATATAATATATAACATATATGTTGTTGCGGCGTACAACCCGTCCCATAATTATCCTCACATACTCGACGCTCGGCCTAACACATAGATACTATTGCGGCATGCAGCCTAGTCCATATCTATCATCACATACTCGGCGATTGACCTGACTCAGTCACCCTCACAAGCCACTTGGGAAAATTCATCTTGACTCACGGGACTCAGCCAAAAGACTTTTCATAGTTTTAAAAGCAATGTGATAACAGTGAAAATAACAACAAGTAGGAAACATAACTGCGTTCATAATTGTTCTAACATGATAGGGGTAGAATAGTGTAAAAGTACCCAAACGTGAAAAAATACCCCTGAGGATCTAAACAGATCGGCACAAGGCCCCAAACATGGCTCACAGCCCATAAACAAGTATAAACTTCTGAAACACAGGATACCATAAGGTTTCAAACCGAATATGCTGCTTAATAATCGCTAGGGGACAGACCAAGTTACAATCCCTATCGGTGCACGCCTCCACGCACGTCACCTATCATGTGCGTCACCTCATTTATCAACACAATAACAAATAACGGGGTGTCATACCCTCATTTTTAGAGTTACAATCGTTACTTACTTCAAAACAGCCCAAAAGCTACTCTGCGATGCGCTTGCCCCTGTAATTGGCTCCCAAAAGCTCCGAATCTAACCAAAATCAGATTAACATCATCAATATGCACTAACGGAACAAAACCCAATCGAAAGATATAAATTTTAACACAATTCTCGCAATTCGGCCAAAATCGAGCCCAGAGCCCACGTCTCGAAATTCAATAAAATTTACATCGCTAGCATGCTCATCCTCCCACGATTCTATACATACCAAAAAATCCACAATCGGACCATAATTGCTCACTCAAATCACCAAAAGAATTTCCAAATGTCCTCCCCATTTTCCCCAACTTTTCCACTTTAATTCTTCAAATTACAAGCCTATTCTGTATAAAATAGCATAGAAACGAGTTATATAATCCGGGAACTTACCTCCACTGAAGATCTCTGAATTCCCCCTTCAATTTGCTCTCAAACAAGCTTAATCTACATGCAACAGTGGAGGAAATGTCAAAATATTTGCCGAGGCACTTTTTATACTGTTCTGCCCAAGTAATCCGCACCTGCGGACAATTATTCGCACATGCGGACCCGCACCTGTGGTCCCAGGTGTGCACCTGCGAAAACCCACTAACTGTCCAATTCTCGCACCTGTGATTCCTTTTCTGCACCTACGGCTTTGCAGGTGCGTCCCATGCTTCGCACCTGCGGATTCTTCCGGCCTGGCGTATCTTCACACTTGTGCAGGGTCCTTCGCACCTGCTACATCGCACCTATTGCTCTCTATCTGTAGGTGCGGCTACACCACTAAATTCACACCAGCATCTATTTGCTGCAAATTTCTTAAGGCCAAACCTTCAGTAACGATCAAAAATCAATCTCGAGCCCCTCGGGGCCCCAACCAAACATAATAACACACCCCATAGCATTATTCAAACTTAGTCGAGCCTTCGAAACACCAAAAACAACACAAAAACACCAAAATTACCTCAAATTCAAACCTATGAACTTTAAAACTTCTAAACATCGCCAGTGATGCCGAAACCAACCAAAAAATCCTATTGACCTGAAATTTTGCACACATATCCAAAATGACATTAGGAATCTGCTCCAACTTTCGAAACTCCATTCCAACCCCGATAGCCTATTTTCCACTGCCGATCGGAAATCGCCAAAAACTAACCTTCCCCAATTCAAGCCTAATTCTACACCGGACATAAAAACTTCATTCTGAACACACTCCTAAGTACCAAATCACCTAGCGAAGCTATCCGAGCCGTAAAATCAGCATTCTGATGTCGTTCACCAATAAGTCAACTCCCAATTGACTTTTCAACTATTAGGCTACTTTAAGAGGCTAAGTGCCTCTGTTCTCTCCACGACCACTCCGAACCTAAACCAACCGACCCAACACAACCTAAACAGGCTAAGCAATATACGATAAAGCAAAAAAAGAGGGAAACGGGGAAAATCTCACGAAACTATAGGCCGGGTCGTTACATCCTCACCTTCTTAACAAACGTTCGTCCTCGAACGGGTCTAGAAATATACCTGGAGTCTTGAATAAGTGGGGATATATGTCCCGCATCTCCCGCTCGATCTCTCAGATGGAATCCTCAACCGGATGTGCTCTCCACTGAACCTTCACTGAAGCTATATCCTTAGACCTCAGCTTTCTGATCTGACGACCTAAAATAGCCACTGGCTCTACCTCATATGACATATCACCCTCGAGCTGAACCGTGTTGATGGCCTAAACATGGGACGGGTCACCAACATACTTCCGGAGCATCGAAACATGGAACACCGGGTTAATACTCGATAAGTTGGGAGGCACGGCAAGTCTATAAGACATCTCCCAACCATCTAAAGCACCTAAAATGGCCCAATAAATTTCGTAATCAACTTTCCCCTCTTCCCGAACTTCATAACACCCTTCATGGGTGACACCTTCAGCAGTACCTTCTCCCCAACCATGAAAGACACATCTCGGACCTTCCGGTCCGCATAACTCTTCTGTCTAGACTGCGCCATGCGAAGCTGCTCCTGAATCAATTTCACCTTATCCAACACATCCTGAACCAAGTCTATGCCCAATAGCCTAGCTTCCCCCGAATCAAACCAACCAACAAGAGATCTGCACCTCCTACCATATAAAGCCTCACACGAGGCCCTCTGGATACTCAACTAATAACTATTATTATATGCAAACTCCGTTAGTGGCAGAAACTGGTCTCATGAATCCCCAAAATCAATGACACAGGAACGCAACATATCTTCTAGAATCTGAATAGTACACTCCGACTGCCCATCGGTCTGAGGATGAAATGTTGTGCTCAACTCAACCTGAGTGCCCAACTCTCTCTGTACGGCTCTCCAAAACTGAGATGTGAACTGAGTACCTCTGTCAGAAATGATAGAAACTGGAATCTCATGCAATCGGACAATCTCCCTGATATAAATCTCAGCTAACCGCTCTGAAGGATAAGTAGTACCAACGGGAATGAAGTGCATGGACTTGGTCAGCCGATCCACAATAACCCATATAGCATCAAACCTCCTCGAAGTTCGTGGGAGACCAACTACGAAGTCCATGGTGATCCGCTTCCACTTCCACTCCGGAATATCAAATCTCTAAAGCAGTCCACCTGGCCTCTGGTGCTCATACTTGGCCTGTTGACAGTTGAGACACCGTGCCACAAACTCAACAATATCCCTCTTCATTTGGCTCCACCAATAATGCTGTCGTAGATCCTGATACATCTTCGCGGCACCCGGATGGATGGAATACCGCGAACTATGGGCCTCAGCTAGAATCGAATCTCGAAGCCCATCCACATTGGGCACGCAAATCCCTCCCTGCATCCTCATGACCCCATCATCACCAATAACCACATCCCTAGCATCACCGCGATGGACCATGTCCTGAAGAACAAGCAAGTGAGGATCATCATACTGGCGTGCTCTATTCCGATCATAAAAAGAAGACATGGAGGCTACACAAGCCAATACCTGCGGCGGCGTTGATAGATCCAATCTCACCAACAGACCCGCTAAAGCCTGAACATCAAGTGCTAAAGGCCGCTCTGTTACTGGAAGGTAGGCTAGACTCAAAAAACTCTCTGCTCTGCAACTCAGGGCATCGACCACTACATTGGCCTTCCCAGGATGATATAAAATAGTGAGGTCATAATCCTTGAGAAGCTCCAACCACCTCCTCTGACACAAATTCAGATCCTTCTGCTTAAGCAGATGCTGCAAACTACGGTGATCAGTGAAAATCTCCCAATGCACTCCATAAAAATAATGACGCCAAATCATCAAAGAGTGGACAATAGCTGCCAGCTCAAGATCGTGCACTGGATAATTCTTCTCGTGCACCTTTAACTGTCTGGACGCGTAGGCAATCACCCTACCATCGTGCATCAAAATCACTCTGAGGCCAACTCCCGAGGCATCACAGTAAATTGTATAAGAACCTGCACCCGTAGGCCAAACCAATACCGGAGTTGTAGTCAAAGCTGACTTGAGCTTGTGAAAGCTCTCCTCACACTCCTAAGTCCACCCGAACTGAGCACTCTTCTCGGTCAGTCTGGTCATAGGTGCAGCAATAGATGAAATTCCCTCTACGAAACGGCGGTAGTACCATGCCGAACCAAGGGAACCCCGAATCTCAGTAGCTAATGATGATCTACGCCAACTCTGCACCGCCTCTACCTTCTTCCGATCAACCTGAATACCCCCAATCGACACCACGTGCCCCAAGAATGCTACTGAATCAAGCCAGAACTCACACTTCAAAAATTTTGCATACAATCTCTTCTCTCGCAAGGTCTGAAGCACAACTCTCAAATGTTTCTCATGATCCTCTCGAGATCAGGAATACACCAAGATATCGTCAATAAACACGATGATGAAAGAGCCGAAATACACTGTGCATCAAGTGCATAAAGGCTGATGGGGCATTGGTCAGCCCGAATGACATAAACAGAAACTCATAATGACCATATCTAGTCCTGAAAGCAGTCTTCGGGATGTCTGGCCCCCCAATCTTCATCTGATGATAGCCGGAACAGAAGTCAATATTAGAAAATACACTGGCACCCTGCAACTGATCAAACAAGTCATCTATACGAGGCAAGGGATACGAGTTCTTCACCGTAACTCTGTTCAGCTACCGATAATCAATACACATACGCATAGAACCATCCTTCTTCTTTACAAACAACACCGGTGCACCCCAAGGTGACACACTAGGTCGAATGAACCCCTTATCAAGGAGTTCCTGAAGCTGCTCCTTTAATTCCTTTAGCTCTGGTGGTTCCATACGATAAGATGAAATAGAAATAGGATGCGTTCCTGGCACCAGGTCGATACCAAAATCAATGTCCCTGTCATGTGGCATGCTTGGCAGGTCTGCATGAAACACGTACGAAAAGTCACAGACCACGGGAATTGAATCAATAGCGAGAGTCTCACCACTCACATCCTCACAAAAGCCAAATACGATAAACACCCCTTCTCAACAATACGTTGAGCCTTTAGGTAGGAAATCACCCTGCTAGGCACATAATCAGAAGACCCTCTCAACTCAACCCTCAGACATCCGGTCATATCTAGGGTCACGGTCTTAGCGTCACAATCAAGCACGGCATGACACGGAGATAACCAGTCCATGCAAAATATCATATCAAAATCGACCATGTTGAGTAACAGTTGGTCCACTCGGGTCTACAGACCCCCAATAGATATCATACATGACCGATACACACAGTCCACAACAATAATATCGCCCATCGGAGTCGACACATGAATAGATGTAACTAACGACTCATGGGGCATATCCAGAAAATGGGCAAAATATGAAGAAACATAGGAATATGTAGAACCAGGGTCAAATAAAGCCAAAGCACCTCGGCAACAGACTGAGACAATACATGCGATCAGTGCATCGTAGGCCATAGCATATGGCCTGGTTGGAAAGGCATACATATGGGCATGACGTCCACCTGCTCGACTTCCCCCTCTAGGGCGGCCTCTACCTGACATACTACCACCCCTGGCTGCCTGGGTCGGTGGTGAAGTAATTGGAACTGAAGTCGAAGGCTGGATCCTCAGCTGAGATGGACCTCCAAGAAGATTAGGACACTGCCTCCTTATATGCCCGAACTCCCCACACTCATAACAGCTACTTGGAGCTGGAGACTGGGACTGAAATGAACCGCTGGCACCAGAATGGCCACTAGGAGAACCATCCATAGAAGAACCCTGAGCTGATGGTGCTCGAGCTGCACTCTAGGCTGGAAGGGCACCGAATGAAGAATGGCCTGGCTGAAAACCGCGGGGACCCTGCCCCGACGATGCACCACTATAAGCTGGGCGGCCTGACCGAGGAGGCCTGAGTGAACGACTCCTGCGATGCTGAAACTGCCTCCTTGAAAGAGCAGCGATAGAACCACCCGATCCATGAGGCCTCTTGGCCTCCCTCTCTACCCGCTCCTGGTAGCGAACCGACTCAATATCTCGACAAATATCGATAACCTACTCGAATGTAGCATCTAATATTGTCTCCCTGGTCATGAAAAGGCAGAGCTCAAAAGTAAGGCCATCTATGAAACTCCTAATCCTCTCCCTATCAGTAGGGACCAACTCGGTGGCATGACGAGCCAACTCTGATAACCGCATCTCGTACTACATCACTGATAGCTCCCTCTGACGCAGCTGCTCAAAATGCATGTGATGCTCCTCCCGGTGTGGCTAGGGTACATACTTCTCAAAGAAGATAGTGGAGAGTGGCTGCTAAGTAAGGGGTGCTGAACCAACAGGCCTACGCCTCTCAAAAGACTCCCACCAATTGAAAGCAGCACCAGACAACTGAAAAGTAGAAAATGAGACCCCACTGGTCTCCAAAATCCCAGCAGTACACAAAATCCTCTGGCACTTGTCTAGAAAACCCTGGGCATCCTCGCCCTCAGCACCTATGAATGTCGGAGGTTGTAGTCTACTAAACCTCTCCAGCCTACGCTGCTCACCATCTGGCATAGCTGGGACCACGAAGTCCTGAACTGGAGCAACCGGCTGGGCTGGAACCGCCACCGGTGTCTGCTGGCCCTGAGTAGCCTGCTCAGGTGTCCGGGCAAGTGGAGTCTAACTGTCTCTCCCGGCCTGAGAAGTAGCGGCAACTTCCTGAGCAAGGGTGGTACACACCATCAAGGTCCGAGCCAAGGCCTCCTGAATACCCGGCATAAAAATAGGTTTTGTCGGTGCTTGAGCATGTCCCGCTGCAGCATCTGGGGGGGAACCTGACCCTGAACAGTAGGGGGATCAACTGATACTACCCTGGATACCGCACGGGCTGGCCCCCTACCTCTACCGCTGCCTCAATCGCGGCTTCGGTCCCTCGCTGTTCTAGCTGGTGGCTGATCACCTTGATCGGTGGCGCGAGACCTCACTATCTGTGAGAGAATAAAATAACAGAAGTTTAGATTTCCAGAACCAATCATATGGCACGACAGAATTCAAGAAAAATGAGATTGTTCCTAAGGGTTCTGCAGCCTCTCGAAGATAAGTACAAACGTCTCCATACCGATCCGCAAGACACTACTAAATCTGCTCAAGAACGTTGAGCCCTATGAACCTAGGCTCTGATACCAACTTGTCATGACCCCAAATCCTAAGCTGGCCGTGATGGCGCCTATCATGGAACTAGTCACCTGTAGTAAACTATCATGAGCATCTAAGACTGAAAGTACAATGTACAACATAGTGACTTGCTACAACAAAAGTCTGAGGTACAAAAGACCAAAAGAAACTATAATCTGAAGGAAGGAAAAGAAGGTGAGCTGCGGACGCTGAGCAGCTACCTCAATCCTCGAACAACTCCATGCTCGTCCGAAAATCAACTAGTGAGACGGTCCGGTTCCTGGATCTGCACACAGAGGTGCAGTGAGTAACGCGAGTACGCCAACTCAGTACGTAATAAATGTTACTAAAAACTTGAGTGTAGTGACAAGCAATTCAAATTATGTAAATCCATCTAATGAATAATAGTGGAAATGAATAAATCAAGTCAGGAATCTACAATTCTAAATATTTCGTAAAACTCCGGTTTCTATTTAAAAATCTCGTATGAAAACATTTGTCCAACATTTATTATCAGAGGCTCAGTGTAAAGAAGGGTGAAAACATCATTTTCATAAAATAAAAGCCCCTCGGGCACAATATCACGCACAATAAAGCCTCTCGGGCAAGCCTCTCAATCACTCATGACTCCACTATTAGTATCTCATGCTCTCACTTAACACTCGTACTAAGCAAGTACTATGAACACACACAAGTATTGCGGCGGGCAGCCTGCTCCACTACATATATCTATATATATATCTATATTTTTGCGGCGTGCAGCCCGATCCATATAATAGTTGACTGTGCTCACTAGGGGTGTAAAGACCCTTGGAGGGGCTCCTTCAGCCCAAGCGCTATATCTGCTGAGGCGTGCAGGCCAATCCAATGTGTATATTGCTTCGGCACGCAGCCCGATCAATATATAACATATATTACTGTGGCGTGCAGCCCTATCCATATATAACATATATTACTACGGCATGCAGCCCCACCTACATATAATATATAACATATATGTTGTTGCTACGTGCAGCCCGGTCCATAGCTATCCGCACCTAGTCGGCTCTCGGCCTGACTTAGTCATCCTCACAAGCAGCTTGGGAAGTTCATCTCGACTCACGGGACTTACCCAAAATACTTTTGAGGGTTTTCTAAGCAATGTGATAACAGTGCAAATAACAACAAGTAGGAAACATGACTGAGTTGACAATTGTTCTAACATGATAGGGGTAGAATAGTATAAAAGTACCCAAACATGGAAAAATACCCATGAGGGTCTAAATAGGTCGGCACAAGGCCCCAAACATGGCTCACAACCCATAAACAAGTATAAACTTCCGAAACATAGGATACCATAAGGTTTCAAACCGAATACGCGGCTTAATAGTCGCAACATGACGGACTAGGTCACAATCCTATCTGTCACGACCCAAAATCTATTAGGGTCGTGATGGCACCGGACACCATGGTCAGGCAAGCCAATCATTGATTAGTTGAAATAAATTCCCGTTTTAACATTTTTGAAATCGTTACCTCTAACTTATTATGTAATAACTAAACAAAGTCTGTTAAGTAAATACGATGGTTTAAATATTCGATTTTTAGCAAATATAACCCAAACATATCCCAGAACCCGGTGTCACAAGTGCATGAGAAAATTCTAAGAATTTACACAATAATTACAAAGCTTGTCCGAGATACAAATTGGAAAATAAAATTTAAAACAAAATGAATACAATACGAGGGAGACTCTGTCAGTTTTGGATCGCCTACAGATGATGCAGCTCGCCTAAGTCTCCAAACCAACAACATCGCTGTGAAAGTACTTGTGCAATAAAAATGCACAGCAAGTGTAGCATGAGTACGAAAACAACGTGTACTCAGTAAGTATCACGCCTAATCTCAGAGAGGTGGTGACAAGGGGTCGATTTGATACTTCCTAAGGGTCAATTCAGTATAATCAAGTGAAATACTAAGCATGAATGTCATAGGAAATTTATTTAAATATCAGGGATAAGGAATATTAGTACTTCTTATATTTAACACTTTAACACCTTCGTCATTTCAGTTGACAATTTAAATGATAATCAGGGATGAGAACATCAGACTTATTTCACATTTTACACATCAATTCTTCTTCTTTTTAACTGTCAATTAAGAATTTCCTTAGGCCGATAAACATGTATAAATCCTAGGAAATACGCAGCAATTATCATGCGCAAGAAATACCGAGGGTCGACGGACCAATAATAATAAAGTGTGCACTGCCGAAGGGTCGAACGGCTAGAACCATAGATGCATATTTTCCCCGCTCTCGAATCGATCATGCGACGCGGTCAACATAATAACAATAAGGCTAGCCTGGTCGCGAATCATACATGCGGCTCAGGTGCTCATATGTACATGTATTCACATAATAAATCCACATTTTTATCAAGAAAATAGCTTCTCAAGAAAATGATAAAATTCTTCGTAAAGGAAGACGAAAAATAGCATTTAAATCTTTGTTTTGAAACTCATTTTCCAAGTTTAATAATATTCAATAGTATAGCCTTATCAGGAATACAATTATCTATGGAGGAATCAATTCTCTTTCTAAATGATTAGCAGAATTATACTTTAGTCTTCTTAGGAAATAATTTACCGATTCAATAGCATTAACAGTCTAATATTATGGGCAGGATCACATGTACAATAAGTAAGGCATGCTAGTGGGTCCTCGACTACCCGGACATGGCATAATAGTAGCTATGCACGGACTCCCATCACCTCGTGCGTACGTAGCCCCCGCAGATAGCAGCACATATTTATTTAGTTCACCTAGGGGGACAATTCCCTCTCACATTGTTAGAAAGGAGACTTACCTCGCTCAGAGGCTCCATAACCAGCTTCCAAGCTCTTCCGACGACTCCAATGGACGCACAAGTCCCAAAACTATCCAAACAACGACACACCAATGAAAATATACTCTAATATTTGCAACAATTCAAATTATATAATTTTCGAACTCCGCTCAGTGAATTGACCAAAATGCCTTCGGGTCCACGTGCCCGGAATCCGAAATTTCTCGAAGATATATTCTACCCATATCTTTACTAGTTCAAATATACAATTTACTCTAAATACCATGCTCAAATTTATGGTAGAAATCCAAAATACCATTTCTAGGCTTTTCTTCAAAATTTCCCAATTTTTCCACAATTTTTCATGTTTTAGTCCATGCATATACCTTGTTTTTAACTTGAGATGAGTGGGAATAACTTACCTTGACATTGATGATGAAATTCCCCTCTTGAAGCTCTCCTAAAATCGCCTAAGCCGTGAGAAAAATGAGAAAATGAACCAAGATCCTTGTTTTACAACATTCTGCGCAGGCTGATTTTCGCATCTGCGATCCAGTCCTCGCACCTGCGCTTCCGGAGGTGCGCCCAAGAGCCCGCATCTGCGGCTTCCTTCTCCTCCAGCCAGATCCGCACTTGCGACCCATTGCCCGCATCTGCAGCTTCCTTCTCCTCTAGCCAGATCTGCAATTGCGACCCATTGCCTGCATCTGCGCCTTCGCAGGTGCGGAAATTCCATTGCACCTGCGATCCTAGCCAAGCCAGCGCACTCTCTCACCTGCGGTGCCAAAGCCGCACCCGCAGCTCCGCATCTGCGGCCAAATCCTCGAAGGTGCGGTCACACCAGAAACCAGCATCTCCAGCTCCTCTTCCATCTTCAAATTTGATCTGTTAACCACCCTGAATCCACCCAAGACCCCCTCGGGACCCCGTCCAATCACACGACTCAGTCCCATAACATCCCACGGACTTGCTTGAGGCCTCAAATCACATCAAACAACGCCGAAATCACGAATCGCACTCAAACTTTATGAACTTTGAAATTTCCAACTTCTAAATCTGATTCTTGAAGCCTTTCAAATCACGTCCGATTGACCCCAAATTTTGCACGCAAGTCATATTTAAAAGTATGGACTTGGTGCAACTTCCGGAATCGCATTCCGACCCTGATATCAAATTTCCACTTCCGGTTGGATTTCTAAAAAACCTTCAAATTCCTATCTTTAGCCAAACGACTTCAAAATAACCTACGGACATCCGAATACACTTCCAATCGTGCTCCCGACTGCAGAATCACCATACGGAGCTATTCCCAGGCTCGGAATCCCTAGCGGACATCAATATTACTAAAATGTGCTTCAAGCCAAACTTAGGAAATTTTCTTCAAAATGTTGACTTCCACAATATACGCCGAAACGCTCCCGGGTTATCCAAAACCTGATCCAAACATACGCCCAGGTCCAAAATCATCATACGAACCTACAGGAACCTTCCAATCCTGATTCTGAGGTCGTTTACTCAAAATTCCAATCTTGGTCAATTTCTCCAACATAAGGCTTCTGAAATGAGAACTTTCTTTCCAATTTTACTCTAAACATTCTGAAACTCGATTCCGACCACTCCTACAAGTCATAATAACTGGAACTGAGCTGCTCATGACCTCAAACTGCTGAACGACGCGCTAGAGCTCAAAATGACCGGTTTGGTCGTTACATTCTTCCCCATATAAACAGATGTTCGTCCTCAAACGTGCTAAGAACTGCTTTGGAGTTATCTAAAATCACTATTTAACACCTCGATCACCTGCCCGTGCTACAACAACCCAGTTGAGCATATTAGCTTGATCAAATCTGAACATGTCCTCTTTTACCCATACCATAAGCTCATAACCTAGTTCCAACACTTGAAATTCTCTTCCAGGCCTAGTTCCAATATATAAACACCGTATCAACTACCTCACGACATACTAGAACATGACTACATACCTTTGCTGAATCAGCATCATGCACCGAATAACTCATCATTTGACCACAATGACACTCCCTGAACCTTAATAGCCAAATTCCATGAATCCGATGCTCCCGATGCTCCTCATGATATATATATACATCCTGCTATAATGCTGGCGATACCACCACAACGAAGGAGATGTGTAGAAATTCTAACCAATTGCAGAGTTAAGAAAACACTGAATCTCTCTTTTTGACTTACATCATTATCTCATTAAGAACCAAATAATGGTGTTTGTCTTTCAATGTATTTCACATAATCTTATCGCACTAGATTCCTGATCCGAAATCTCGTCTCACCCAGTATGAACTGCTCTAACAACAAACATCCCCAAACATGACCAACAGTCTCACATGACACCACAATACGCCAATAGGCCATAACTCGAACATGATACATAAATAAATGACTCATGAAAAGACTACTCAACTCACGCAACTAATAAGAACTTTCCTCAGAAAATAGGAAATAAAACATAAGAAAAATAAATATAGCAACCTTACTCATCATCACACTATTGTGTCATGCAACCCGATCCAAATAACATACCTGTGGCGACGTGCCACCCGATCCACACATAAAATTCACATAAGGAAATATACACAGAGTTGAATTGCTCACTGCTACAATTTACTGATATCGTTCATAAGCACGCTAAGTGCATAATACCATCCTGGGGAGACTGATAAAACCATATGGTCACAAAACTCAAGCACAACTGAGGTGCGATATATATGTATACTACTCTGGATCTCAAGAGCTATCCATCTCACATGACATAATCACTACGCGGAGATGTCAACTCATAAGAAATTATCAATTCATTTCACAAATCACACGGCCCAATCATATTATCACATGAATTTGATGAAGACGGAACAACATCCGCTATTCTGATACCTTTCCTGTTACACCCCGTGTTTTCGTACGTGAGAGTACTTCGTAAGTCAATTAATGTAAGCTGAGAAATAAGATTATATTTGATGGAATACAAAGTAAGTTAATCATATTACATTGTAGGTTACAAATAATTAAGATCATGAATAACGAGTACCAAGAGGGTTTGAAATCTTAGAAGCTAAACCAATTGAAGAAAATAAATTTCGTCGAAAGTCGACGAGTTTGAAATGTTATAACATGTACTTTAGGGTGAGACTATGGTTCATTACATGATAAGGAGGTTATGCTATGAGTTAATTTTCATCGTATGATAGTTGTGTTCTACATTTTGATGTCAAGCAAGTTGTGGAACAAAAATCGGCAAAGGTCTTCACAAGTTACACTCATAATTGCTTAAAATTAGATCAAATGTAACTGAGATTTTCTCCCAATATACTTGGATTTATCGGATGATCTACCAGCAAAATTTAAGATATATGAGTCTAGTTTCAAATTCATTAAACCGTTCAGCGATACAGCGTAGGAGTAGAGAGATATTTGCAGTTTCGCTAGACTGCGCAGACATCATAAGTGACAAGTAGGTGGATCACTAGAGCTTTTTGAGAAATACATTTCATGTTCTATATGAGGTCTTATTGGGACATATAATATACCAAATTGAAGGTCTTGGAATATAGTTTCCAACTCCCTTAACCGTTCATTCATACTACATCAGGATAAAACGATATAAGCGTCGGAAGATGGACCAATCCTAGGGTGCCAATCTAGCACCTCTTTGACTTTTCCAAACTTGATATAAATAAACCTTAGGTCCGCTTTCTCTTCATTATTTAGCATAAGACAACCATATAAAACCCATAAACATAAACTCAATCTATATTCTAGGGTTTGAAAGAAGATTATTATTCCGGGCAAGAAATCGAGAAGAAATAACATCAAAACGATCCCTACAACATAAGTGTCATTATACCGCCTCCCTTTTCTTTGTAGTTAGAGTTTTGGATGTTAATTCATAGTTAAAAACGTCTAATATCTGTATTTAAGTGTTTAAATATCAATGAAGGTTGATAAATATGTTTCCTAATAGTTAGAACTCACGGGACGGTGATCGGAAGTCGTGAGTTCGAGTTATTTGACTTGTAACGTACTGTTTTGTGTTGTTGTTGGGCTGCGTGTTTTACAACTGTTTTGTTGAGTTTTGGAGGGGGAAGATTGTGTAGAAACACCATATATTAGTAGGGTTGTCAGCTTTTCGTTCGTTGTAACATTTTCGGGTCGTTTGACACGACTACGGTGGTCATCTTATGTCTGAAGTGATTAGGTTGTGTGTGGACTGTTTTGGGAGGCTCGATCTGATTATTATTGATGTTGTTTGGGATGTTTTGTGATTTATTTGACTTGTGTGAAGTCATATAAATAGGGGAGATGTTGTCTGTTTCATCGTAAAATAGGTTTTGGTTGATACATAATAGTTATGACGCTTAAACGATAACGATAGTGTCGTTGCTCTTATTGTAGATTAAGGAGTTCTGAAATTTGCGTAGCTTGAGGTTGGTGCAGTATATACAAGGTATGTGAGGCTATCCCTTTCCTTATTTTGCACGACTCTGATTGTACATAATGCAATGAACGAGCTTCCAAGGATACTCTACTCTTAGAAGCTAGCAGTACTTACATTGTTTCCCTTCTTATGGAACAATTGATGTTAAGGTTGCTTCTCTTATTCTTATGTTATAAATGTTGTCGGTACTTCCTGATTCTTATATGATTCTCGATGAAGAGTTAGCCCTAATGATGTGTACGGAGAATATCGACCTTACGTCGCTCCGAAATGTTCAGAACATGATTCTAATGAGTCTTGCATGCATTATATATATGTATCTAATTTACTCTACCGAGCCGCGCTATAGTCGACCGGGTATGGCACCTATTGTGCAACCACTGATCAGTTGGGTTTACCGAGTTCGCTTTGAGGCCGGGTATGATATGATGATGATGATGCCCACAGAGGCGAATATTCTATGATGATGATGATGCCCATAGAGGCGGATGTTTAAAAAGATTATGTGTATATATGAATCATGCATTTCATGTTATTGTCTCTTAGAAGCACTCAGATGCTACAGGTTGTATCTCCTACATCTCTCTTTACATTAATGTTCTTATTTATGCTTTACTACCTTATATACTCAGTACTTTATTCGTACTGACGTCATTTTATTTGTGGACGCTGCATGTCGTGCTGCAAGTCCTGATAGACAGGTAGACAATGCTCCCCCGCCATAATAGGCTTTCTAGTTCAGCGGTTATAGGCGAGATCCCTTCTCCGGACTTGTCGTTATCTTGGTATGCATTTTTTTATAGATGTTATGGGTATGTCGGGGCCCTGTTCCGGCTATGTTGCATTACTTATGCTCCTTTAGATGCTCATAGACAGGTGTCGACTCATGTATAGTTTGGTATGCCTTGTTGGCTAATTTTTGTTGTATAGTCTTTCATAGCAGCTTTGTAGCTCGTACCTTTTACGTAGCTTTTTAGCAATCTTGTCATCCCATATGATGTATGTTCATGATTCATATCTACCATTTATATTGATCTCGTTGTCCCTTAAAGATAATAAGAAGGTTAGATAAAATGTACGTTGGTGCTCGGCAAGTATGGCCCGAGTGCTAGTCATGATCCTCCAGTTTGGGTGGTGACAAACTTGGTACCATAGCAGGTCTTTCCTAGGGTTTGTCTATGAGTCGTGTCTAGTAGAGTCTTGTTTATGGGTGTGTTATGCACCACACTTATAAGCAAGAGGCTACAAGGCATTTAGGACTGTTACTCTTTCTTCTTACTCTAAATCGAGTGGTAGAGCTCAATCGTAAGAACTCAATTTCCTCAATTCTATCTTATTTATAATACAACGATGCATACATATACAAAGATGGATGGCAAGAGATTGCAAAGTGGCTGTGGAAGAGTTGAGTCAGAGGAACTCAATTTTGCATCATGCTTATGATGAGTAAATGTGAGGGCTTCAGCAGATCATGTGTGTACTAAGATGTGTTAGTTTCTTAATAAGGAGCTCTAAGGAAAGAATATATATCTACCCATATGGTAAAAATAAATAAGAGAATCAGAAGGTAGATACGAGTTTTAGCAAGTAAAAGAAGCAAGATAAATAATGGTACGAGGTACCTAGTTAATAAAGATTATCAATATTTATAATTCTGGCATAGAAATATAAGCATTTTAGTTACTTTCAACGGTAACAGAGATATCTACAATTGTCCATACCAATTTAATTATTCCCTATGGGAGCTAACTGAAATAATTTAAGAGAAGTATAGGATATCAGGATCCAGTTGGGATTAGAGTAACCAAAAATTGTGGATAGATTGTTATCATTATTTAATATTTTTGAAGGGTAGTGTAGAACATGGTAATAGTTCTCATTTGGAGATAATCATATGGTCACTCTAGAATAGAACAGTCACATATGAATACTAGAATATTCATAAATTTCAGAAGATAGGCACTAGGATCCTAGAAGGGATAAATATTTTCCTTAGTATGACTCCAGCCACTAGTAAAAAAAAAAGAAGAATGTTAGGCGTCCCGACGAGCCAGTGATATGATGCAGGTGGAGCTAAATGTTAAAGAACGTCATGTTGAAGTCTTTATAATAGGGCGATAGACAGAGATATTAGCATGAGAATAAGAAGAGAGTAAATGAAACATTATGAGTAAGAGGTGATAAATGAGTGATAACGGTAAATAAGAATATGGTGTAATGATAAAGTCTATAGTAAAGTGAAGAAAAAAAAGAAGAGAGGAGACAGGCATTGAGACAATACAAAAGTGTAAGCCATAAAGCCATACCCTCATTTCTAGAAATGAGTTGGTGAATCACACGTGATTACCATAAGGAAAANTTTCAAAGATAGTGTTTCGACAATAATAGAATGAACAATAGAAGAATAACCTTTAAAGGTCATTCACGAAGACGCTTCCTTAAAGCAAACATTATGAGCAGAGTTAAAGCTTATGGGACTAAATGTGCCAGCTATACCACGTGTCACTCTTGTGTGTATAAAATTCAATTATACCTGGTGTAGAAGGGTTACCGCAAGGCGAGTAATGTCTGTGAAGATGTAGAAACAAAATTCCAAAGATGAAGAGTTAAATATCGAATGGTAAAGGAAGAATGTGGTAAAAAAGTGAATGGAATAAGAATGCATTTACTCATATCCTACAGATATAATATAACTCCAGAACATTATGCAAGCATGACGTTGGGGAGAATGAATAAGGGTTTCGCACTCGATGATATTGATATATAAATGGGAATGAGCACTTGATACATAAGGATCCCGTACAAGAGGTATGTTAAGAAAAATGACATAACCCAAGAGGCGTTACATAAAATAATGATATGAGAGTGGACCAATGGGTAGTCAGTAGTTGATTTAGGAAGAGCCTAGTTATGGCTAGAAAGGAGGATATAGGCAAATCAGTAGATCATGCAAGATAAACGTAGTAAAACCCAGCATAGGAAATTCAGTCTCTTAGAAACAAAATTGTAATCCTCGAGGAATACTCAGACAGGAGTTGGGGTAGTAGAAGGTACAATATAAGTGTTACGGAAATAAAAGAGAGTGCAACAATGGAGACAACTGAAATTTCAATTCAGAAGAAACCATACAAGCATAAGGGCATGGAGGTAAGTAACTAAGGATACTGATAGGCGAGTAAAAACATCAGAAATATCATGGGATATACAATGTAATAAGGTCTCAGTTTTATAAGAGTTAGAAGTTCTTCCCTAAGTACTACAACGAAAGACTAGCTGAGGACTACAACGAAAGACTAGCTGAGGAAATAAAGAAGCAGGCTTCAACATAAGCATAGTTACCTAAAGTAGAAATGGTCTTGTAACAGCAATCTCACTATAATGTTGTATGCACTCCATAAGAAAGTGGCACCTATCGTAGCTAATGAACGGAATAAGAAAAAAAATCAATCAAAAGTTGATAATTGAGATCATATGAGTTACATGGAACTCTCGTATTCATGGGCACTAAGATAGGCCAAGTATCCATGCAGCAAGTGGCAGAACGACCAGGAAAAGTAATTGTTTAAATTTAAAGACAACTGAGAAGGTGTGAAAGGAAATATGTGGTGCTAACATGATGAAAGGAAGGTTACGAGTAGTATAAGTAGATGTGCGTAGGTCGCAAGCTACAGTATGGTAGAGCAACAAGATTTTAGCTAGGCAGGAGTAAGGATGAGAAAAGGTGAGTGAGAAGGTGACGAGAATAGGTGATTCCTCTGGATTAAACCCATCACAACAAGAGAGATGATGGTTTCCATACAGTGATAAAAGTCCAGTATAGCACGAGTGAACTCAAAGGAGTTTAAAACTAGGAGAATTTAGAAGAGATAGAATTCTACCATGGTAGTAAACTAAGGGTGTAATTGTGATAAATGATAAGAGGATCACGTTTAGACCTTTGATTGAGTAATGATTTAGAGAACAAGTATTTCATGAACTGCACGTGATTAGAATACCTCCATAAGATTAATCACATTGGGATGCCATGAAATATGGTTATTTCATTATAGTATCATCCCTAAGTGGATCAAGAAAATCACTTCAGATGTTCCCCGATGAGACGTGAGCCCTAGTGACGATATATTACATAAGAGATTTTAAATTTCAGTGGTATATTATAGATCAATATGAAGGTGAATCAACAATTAATGGATGAAAGTTACAAAGTATGAGATGAGATTATGCTATCATTATTAAGATGGACGGTAATGAGGAAGGATTAAATGGCTTAGATTTATACATATAGGATAAGCGGTGAGAGAAAAACCTAGAGTTGGGTGGCAAGGCTTCATAATAATAAATCGAAGTAAGAGTTAAGGTATACTATGACCTACCTAGTAGTGGTAAAGCCATAAGCATAGATAACTGAGGCTATGCAACAAGATATAGCAATAATCGTATGTTCAACAAAATACCAAACGAAGAACTTTAGTACACCTATAGATGCCCAGAGGGACAGCTTGTCATAGTACAATATATGTTCACCAAGTGAATCCTAAAGATAGGTTAAAAGCTAACAAGAAATAAAAAAGGAGATAAGAGTCGCATTAGCGCACATTTAAGGTTAGAATTGTCTAGGTTGCATGAAAGAAGGTAGAAATAGTTACGCCATTGAAAGGAGTTCGACCACAAGTCATGGTGTGAGAAAGAGGCCTAAAGGAGGGACTGTTCTAGCCTTTGGATTTATTCACCGAGCAACTCCCTACATGGCAAAGACAATATTAAAGTATTCGTAAGAGTTATTGCTTAAGATATGGAAAAGTGCATTAGTCAACATTCGTCATGTTATACCCCGTGTTTTCGTACGTTAGAGTACATTGTAAGTCAATTGATGTAAGCTCAGAAATAAGATTATATTTGATGGAATATAAAGTAAGTTAATAATGTTACATTGGAGGTTACAAATTTTTAATATCATGAATAACGAGTACCGAGAGGGTTCGAAAGCTTAGAAGCTAAACAAATTGAAGAAAATAAGTTTCGTCGAAAGTCGACGATTTTGGAATGTTATAACATGTACTTTAGGGTGAAACTATGGTTCATTAAATTATAAGGAGGTTATTCTATGAGTTATTTTTTATCGTATGATAGTTGTGTTCTACATTTTGAAGTAAAGCAAGTTGTGGAACAAAAGTCGGCAAAGGTCTTCACAAGTTACTATCATAATGTGCTTAAGATTAGGTCAAATGTAACTGAGATTTTCTCCCAATATACTTGGATTTATTGGATGATCTACCAAAAAAATTAAATATCTATGATTCTAGTTTCCAATTCATTAAACCTTTCATCGATACGACGTAGGAGTAGAGAGATATTTGCAGATTCGCGAGACTGCGCAGACATCATAAGTGACAAGTAGGTGGATCACTAGAGCTTTTTGAGCAATACATTTTATGTGCTATATGGGGTATTATAGGGACATATAATATACCAAATTGAAGTTTTTGGAATTTATTTTCCAACACTATTAACCGTTCGTTCATACTACATCAGGATAAAAAGATATAAGCGTCGGAAGATGGACCAATCCTAGGGTGCCAAGCTAGCACCTCTTTGAATTTTCCAAACTTGATATATATAAACCTTAGGTCGGCTTTATCTTTATTATTCAGCATAAAACGACCAGAGAACACCCATAAACATAACCTCAATCTATCTTCTAGGGTTTCAAAGAAGATTAACATTCCGGGCAAGATATCGAGAAGCAATAACATCAAAACGATCCCTACGACGTAAGTGTCATTACACCACCTCTCCTTTTTATTTGTAGTTAGAGTTTTGGATGATAATTCATAGTTAATACACGTCTAATATCTGTATTTAAGTGTTTAAATATCAAGGAAGGTTGACAAATATGTTTCTTAATAGTTAGAACTCACTGGACGGTGATCGGAAGCCTTGAGTTCGAGTTATTTGACTTGTAGCGTACTGTTTTGTGTTGTTGTTGGGCTGCGTTTTTTACTACTGGTTTTTTGAGTCTTGGAGGAGGAAGAGTGTTTAGAAACACCATATAGATGTAGGGTTGTGATCTGGTCGTTCGTTGTAACATTTTCGGGTCGTTTGACACGACTACGGTGGTTGTCTTATGTGTGAAGTTATTAGGTTGTGTGTGGACTGTTTTGAGAGGCTCAATATGATTATTATTGATGTTGTTTGGGCGGTTTGGTGATTGTTTTGACTTGTGTGAAGTCATATAAATCGGGGAGGTGATGTCCGTTTCATCGTAAAATTGGTTGTGCTCGATACATAATAGTTATAACGCTTAAACGATAACGATAGTGTCGTTTCTCTTATTGTAGATTAAGGAGTTGTGACATTTAAGTAGCTTGAGGTTGGTGCATTATATACAAGGTATGTGAGTCTATCCCTTTACTTCTTTTGCAAGACTCCGATTGTACTTAATGCAATGAACGAGCTTGCAAAGATACTCCACTCTTAGAAGCTAGCAGTACTTGCATTGTTTCCCTTTTTATGGAACAATTGATGATAAGGTTTCTTCTCTTATTCTTATGTTATCAATGTTGTTGGTACTTCCTAATTCTTATAAGATTCTCGATGAAGAGTTATCCCTAATGTTGTGTACGGAGAATATCGACCTTACGTCGCTCCGAAATGTTCAGAACATGATTCCAATGAGTCCTGCATGCATTATATATATGTATCTATTTTACTCTACCGAGCCGCGCTATAGTCGGCCGAGTATGGCACCGATTGTGCAACCACTGATCAGTTGGGTTTACCGAGTCCTCTTTGAGGACGAGTATGATATGATGATGATGATGATGATGCCCACAGAGGAGAAAGTTCTATGATGATGATGATACCCACAGAGGCGGATGTTTAAAAATATTATGTGTATATATGTATCATTCATTTCATGTTAATTTCTTGTAGAAGCACTCAGATGCTACAGGTTGTATCTCCTACATCTCTCTTTACGTTAATGTTCTTATTTATGCTTTCCTACCTTACGTACTTAGTGCTTTATTCGTATTGATGTCCTTTTATTTGTGGACGCTGCATGTCGTGCTGCAGGTCCTGATAGATAGGTAGACAAAGCTCCCCCACCACAACAGGCTTTCCAGTTCAGCGGTTATAGGCGAGATCCCTTCTCCGGACTTGCCGTGGCCTTGGTTTGCATTTTTGTTATTGATATTATGGGTATGTCGGGCCCTGTTTCGTCTATGTTGCATTACTTATGCTCCTTTAGTGGCTCATAGACAGGTGTCGACTCATCTATAGTTTTTTTTTTACGAAAGTTTACTTTTATTTCATCAAAAAAGTCATTAAAAAACTAGATTAATGCTGACCATTAATCTCTCATTTCTATTACAAGTATACATATATTAATAGCATACTATATTCTATAACTAAGGTATTTTATTTACATACTTTAATCCTGGCCCCCATTTTTTCTTCTTTCTGCCCTGTATGTGTATATGCATTGCAATCTCCTTGCATATTCCATCTATATTGTATCTCCCCTTGTTGAATCTCATCACATTTCTTTCTCGCCATATGCAATACACGACCATAGCAAAACTTGCCATAGTCATCTCTGCTTTCCAATCTTTTTTCTTTGTCATGCTGTTGATCCAGTGCACTTCTTGCTTCCATTCCATTATCTGTCTTGTGTGTCCTAAACATTTCAAAATTCTCTCCCACAATTTTTTTGTACACTGACATTCAAAATATAGATTCTCAAACTTTTCCTCATCTTGCCCACAGAACAAACACTTTGTCTGCACTTGTATGCCAAATTTTGCAAGCCTTTCTATAGTTGCTAATCTTTGATTCATAGCCAACCATAGATGAAACTTTAATCTTGGATGAATTTGTGTGTGTAAGTGTATATTTTTCCATTCCACCCTACTGAATTGAGGTTGAAGCTGTACATATGCCTTATGTATTTTGAATTTACCTTGCCTTTCAAACTTCCCCAGTACAGTTGCGATGTCAAATTGATCTGTCCTCATCTTCAGTACATCTTCTTTTGTTTCTATGATCTTCCTCACCACCCATGCTGCAGTTTTAGGTGTGTGTACATCTTCCATATTTCTGTTTTTTATGTAATATGTATGAGCCCGTCTAATCCATAATGCATCCTTCTTCCTTGTCAATGCCCACAGGTGTTTCTTCACTGCTTCCTTGTTCCAAATCTTCATATTGATCACATTCAGTCCACCTGCTACTTTAGGTTTACATATTCTGTCCCATGCTATTAAAGCTTTCCTTGATACTTCAGTTGATCCGGTCCATAGAAATGTCCTGCAAATAGTCTCTACCATCTTCATGATCTTCTTTGGAATTAAGAAGATTTGTGCCCAGTACGTTTGCACACCAAATAGGACTGATTTGATTAGCTGCACCCTCCCAGAATAGGATAATAGTCTAGCTGACCAACATCTTACCCTATCTGTGATTTTCTCGACCAGAGGCATACATTGGTGTATATTCAATTTCCTTGTAGACAATGGAACTCCCAGATATTTAAAAAGCAGATTGCCCTTTACATATCCAGTAATTTGCATCATCTCCTCTTGGATTTGTTGTGTTACTCCAGCCATATATATTGAGATTTTCTCTGCACTTGCTTGTAGTCCTGATGCCCTTGAAAATTTATCAAAAGTATTCTGCAATGCATTAATTGATTGTTTGTCACCCCTGTAAAACATTAACATATCGTCAGCAAAACATATGTGTGTTGCTCCCAGTTTCTTGCACTTCGGATGGAACTTGAACTCCTTCTGCTTTCTCAATATATTCATCTCGCTTTGCAAGTACTCCATAGCAATCACAAATAGGTAAGGGGACATAGGATCTCCCTGACTAATACCTCTCTTAGCAGGGAAAGGTTTTGTGAGCCCTCCATTAAGTGTTAATGAATACGACACTGTTGTTACACACTCTATAATCCATCTAATGCATTTATGAGGAAAACCAAGTTCTGTGAGCATATGTCTTAAGAATTGCCAATCAATTGAGTCATATGCTTTCTTTAAGTCAACCTTGAGGATACATCTTGGTGATACTCCTTTCCTGTTGTAGCCATTAAAGAATTCAGCGCTAAACAAAACATTATCCACAATACTTCTCCCTTCTATGAGTGCCAATTGTTATTTCCCAGTTATGCTGTCTATTACTTTCTTTATCCTTCTGGTCAGAATTTTTGCAATAGCTTTGTAAACAGTAGTGCAACGGGATATTGGTCTATAGTCTTTCACTGTTGTAGGATTTCGTCCCTTTGGAATCAAAGTTATGGCTGTGCAATTCCAAGCTTTCTTCATCTTGCATGTCTTGAAGAAAAATTCCACTGCATCATACATCTCTTGTCTGACCTCTTGCCAATGCATTTTAAGGAACTCGACTGGAAATCCATCAACTCCTGGTGCTTTGTCAATGGGCATATCTTTCACTGCTTCATCTATTTCTTCATGTGTTCCTTCCTGTATTAACTCTAATTGCTGCTGCACTAATAGACATACTCCTTCTTTAATGACTTTTGAGTTTGGACATGGCTTAATCACAGTATCTGTCCCCATGAGTTGCTTAAAGAAGGTAGTAAACTCATTTTCTACTTCTTGAGGCTCTGTAACTCTAACTCCTCCTGCATTGTACACAGATGTTATCGAGTTCCTGCTTGTTCTTATCTTCAACTGAGCATAGAACTACTTGGAGTTTGAATCTCCATAGTCTATCCAATTCAATCTTGACTTCTATATCAAGACTCTTTCCTCCATTATGCTCCACTTCTCTAACTCATAATGTCATTTTTTCTTCTTCAATCATTTCTTGGTTTAGGGGACTGATCTTCAGACTATCCTGCACATTTTCTAACTTTTGTCTAGTTTGATTCAGTCTTCTTTCATAGCTTGTCATCTCCTTGTTCAGTCCTTTTGACATCAATTTCAGCTTCTGTAATTTTCCCCATATTCTTTCCATAGGATCACAGTCCATCTTCTGCCTCTATATGTCCTCTACCATGGATTTGAACTCCCTGTGTTCCATTGTTACCATATATATCTTAAATGGTTTATGGTATATGTTTTTTCTTTTCCATATTTGAATCACTATAGGAGAGTGATCCGATACTCCAGGTTCCAAGTAGTCAGATTCCACATGTCCATAGTCATTGATCCATTCAAAATTGCCATCTACTGCTTGTTGTTTATTGCACCAAGTATAGAAACATCATTTTGTCTTCAAAGGGGTTAACTGTATACCATCAATGCATTCCTTGAACTCTTTTATTTCATTCGTTGTAACAGGCTGTCCCAATCTATCATCAATACTCAAAACACTATAAAAATCACCACTTATGATCCATGGAATTTGAGTCAATCCTCCTTTTCTTTTCAGTTCATCCCATAATTTTGTTTTCTCCTGGCTCTTGTTTCTAGCATACACTACTGTTAGCATAATCTGATTCCCATTTATTGTATCAGTAACTATACAGTGAATACATTGCTCATGGACTTGCATCATATCCACTGATAAGTTTGATCTCCATATCAACCATATTCTATCATTTTCAGCCTTATCATAATTACAGCAGTATCCCCAATCCCTTGCTATTCTATGTAGTATTATTTTTTCCTTTTTTTCTTTTACTCTGGTTTCTAGACATCCTAGGATATCCACCTTATTCTTCTGCAAAAATATTTTTAACTCTTTTTGCTTATAGGGCTTATTTAGCCCTCTTATATTCCATGTGCTTATGATCATGGTGGGTGCTGTGTAGGATCATAATCCATGCCTCCCCCCCCCCCGATTCATCTGTGTGTCCCACCTCATCCAACACTATGAATCTATTTGGACCTACATTTCTCCCATGGTTACATAGAGTGTTGTTTTGATCTTCATATGCCCCTGCACTCGTAACCTTTTTTCCTCTTTGATTTGTGCCCCTCTGATGTATCTCCTTATCATCATTAATATGTTGCTTTATTCCACCGGGTACTTCATTCTTCTCTTCCTCTCTTTGTTGTTCCTTTGGTTTCCACTCTTGTATGATTCTATTCCTTTTGCCTCTATTTCTTCTTCTGGGCATTTGGAATTCTTCATTCTCCTCCTTCTTATTTAGTTTCCAGCATTCAATCAGTTCATGTCCAAAATGTAAACATTTTGTGCAGAACTTTGTCTTCCATTCATAAAAAAATTCTTGTTGTTTCACACTCGTAGGAGTTATGATTTCAACTGTCTCCACCCATGGTTTTGTTATATCCACTTTCACTAGCACCCTTGCATAGGATATCTTCCCTAGTTCTAATGTATGTTTGTCTGTATACATTGGTAATCCTACAGCACTTGCCACTTCACTCAAGGCATCTGCAGTCCAGTATCCTATTGATATGCTAGGTAATTGAATCCACAGTGGAATCGTGGTGATATACCTAGGATCAAAGTGAAAATCTCTCTCCCAATTCTGCAGTATCAGTGGTTTATTGTGGTAAGTGTGAGGTCCTGCTTGCATTACAACTTCCTTATCTTCTCCATTTTTGAATCTGAACATATAGTAGCCCTCCTGATGATATAGTACTTGGGGCTTATCTACATAGTTCCAAACTGTTTCTATGTAGTTCACCATAGATTTCTCATATGGTGTATCCCCCAGTACATATCCAATTAAAGCATTATCACAGTAATCCTTTAGTTCATTAACATCTTCTTCCTCAATTTGTACTATCATTTTACCTTCTCTATGGCTTGGGGAACATAATCCAGCTTCATTCCCATTTGCGAGTTCCTATTCTGTATCCTTGCCTCTTTTCCATGCGCTGTTCTCTCATTTTCCATCTCTGTTTTTCCCAGATCCAGATCTGTATTTTGCCTCGATGACCCAGCTTCTGAGAATTGAAGACGTTTTGGGCTCGTTGGTAGCTTCTTCTTGATCTTTAGTTGCTCGATTTCAGTAGTCATACATTTACTATTCCATTGATTACTGTTCCTCTCCTCTTTCCTTCCTAATTCATATTCCTCCTCAACTGGTTTAACCCCAGCTGGTAAAAAGCTTCCAAAGGTTAATGGAGTAAGGGTCTGTGTCACTGTGTTTGCCGGCGTAGTCACACCGGTATCCGTAGTTGCCTGCCTTCGCTTCCATGCAATCACTGGTGCACGTTAGCCTACCTTGGCTTATCGTGCGCCCAGAGCATTTATCTTTTTTGTTGTATAGTCTTTCATGGCAGCGTTGTAGCTCTTACCTTTTATGTAATTTCTTAGCAATCTTGTCATCCCGTGTGATGTATGTTAGATAAAATGTACGTTGGTGCTCGACAAGTATGGCCCGGGTGCTAGTCATGATCCTCCAGTTTGGGTAGTGACATTTCCATGAAAAGCTCTCTACGAAAACGAGCATGCCTTGCTCATACGGAGCCATAATCATATTTAAATCCATCCACAAATATCGAGTCTACCTTGCTCGCACAAAACTAAGCTAATAGCTTTAGCTTGGTCCATATTAACCCACTTCCTCTCATAATACGCGACAACAACCATCACCGCCGGGAAAAACACCCCACAATCCACAACCAAATGAACTAAACGCCTTCCAGGCATAAACCCTCAAATAAGAAATATTGCACTTCTTTATAATCAGTTCAAATCTTCAATCCATTAAGTGACTACATGTCACACTTGTACAATCTTCCCGTGGTTATGCTCTCACGACCTTCAACACCAGGTAACAAGTCTGCACATCCGCATCACCGACCACACTAATACTGCAAAACACATCAAGAACATATGACCAGGGTACAAAGCCTCTTTCACTGAATATCGATCTCAGGTCACACTGAAGATAACACCAACTTACTCTGAACTTCTCATCCGAGCTCATGACATCCTTGTTAACACCGAACCGTAATCTCGATTCTTACTCCCAGTTACATACTGCTTACCACACCTAACATGCTAATATGAGATAGCGCAAGAATTCCATCATAAATTCTGAACTACTAATAGGGTTAACACTTCATCATATAGAGCCATTTTTACTTAACTCAATTCAAGAGTGCCATCACAACACACGAGTAAATTCCCACAATCACAATACATGCAAATCCTTAAGTAGTGGCCTTAACCACCATAACCCTTCCGGGACCCGCCTACACCTAACATGCCATAGCACTCGAATTCTCCCACATGAAATCTATTACGATGGCCGACAAGCCCTGCACATTTCGGCCAAACCACATGCATAATTTAGTTACATCGAAGGAAATGATTACTGTCGTACCTGTGCCATTTCAACCATGGCTAATCAGTCTATCTTTTTTTAATCATTCTTAACTGCCTAAAAAATAATAGTAACTTCCTCCAACTCATAGCAAACTCAACTCTCACTCATCCCGAGTGACCTTGATTCATGAGACCATGTTGTCTCAATCTCACAACCCGTCTCATACACTCCTGAAAATCGTTCTACAACCCGGAGTTTATTTCTCTCACTCCTCCAATGCTATCCTGCATGCTGAATCATATCATAGATGTGATGACCCAAAAGGTCATCCCGTATATTTCCAGCTAATTCTATGTTTCGAGGTCGTGAAAACCTCCTTCTATGTCACCTCGATTTGCGTGTGCATTGCGGACGTGTAGTCGGGAAGCCTTTATGTGAAAAATTGATGAAAATGATAATTTTGGATTAGAAATTTGAATAAAGTTGACTTCAGTCAACGTTTTTGGTAAAAGGACCTGGACCCGTGATTTGACGGTTCCGGAGGGTCCGTAGGAAAATATGGGACTTGGGCGTATGCAGGGCAATCGACTTCCGATGTCCCAAGTCTGAGAAATGAATTTTTAATGAAAATTATTTTCTGAAAAATATAAATATTTTTGAAAATGAAATTTGAGGTGAAACATGTGATATAGGGGCCGTATCTTGGTTCCGAAGCTCAAAACAGGTTCAACATGTTTTATATGTTTTATATGTAGTTTTAAGAATTTCATTGATTTTGGGGTTTAATTCGTTAATTTTTATGTTATTTTGGTGGTATAATTACTCGAATAAGTCTGTAGGATGTTGTAGAGGTTTTGTGCATTTATGGTTTTGAGCCATGAGGGCTTGGGTGGGTTTTGGATAGGCGTCGGGGTGTTGAAACTTATAAAAAAATCTGGTTTTTGCTGCAGTTATGTCTGCTGTCCCTCCCTTCTATGCGATCGCATGGCCTTACACGCGATCGCATTTTGTAAATTTGTAATGCCTAGTTTTTCTTCTACACATTCGCAGAAACCCATCCGCGATCGTGGAAGCTAGCATGCTCCTTATACGTGATCGCATAAGCTATTCCGCGATCGCGTAGAGCATTTTTGACATGTGGTATTTTTCCTCTACGCGATCGCAATCAATTTCACGCGATCGCGATGCTTTAAAAACCTGGGCAGATTATAAGTTTCCAAAATCGGGGGTTTCACCATTTTAAACATATTTGGCTTCTAGAACTCGGTTTTGGGCGATTCCTTGTGGGATTTTCACACAAATCGTATGGGTAAGTGTTCTTTCACCAGAATTAAATATATTTCATGAATTAGTTCTTGTTTTTATCATTTGAATTGTATTTTGGGGTGAGGGGATTGTGGGTTTTGGAAGAAACTTCAAAAATAAAAATTCATGATTTGAATGACCAAATGTCATCGGAATTGGATAAATTTGGTATGGGTGAACTCGTATCGGAATGGGTAATCAGAATTTTGAAAATTTGTCGGGTTCCAAGGTGCGGGCCCGGGGGTCGACTTTTGGGCCGATTTTTATAAATTTGCAAAGATTGAAACTTTATTTTTTCGGAATCCTTCCTTATACGTTTTTATGTATTTTGAAGTTGTTTTAGTTGATTTTGAGCCGTCCAGAGACCTTCCCACCCGAGAAGTCTATTTTTGAGTATCGGGTTGTCGTCTTTAAGGTAAGTATCTTGCCTAACCTTGTGTGCGAGAATTACCCCTCAGGATTTGAGTCTTCTATGTTGATTGTAGTCCGTGTACGCGAAGTGACGAGCGCATGCTCGTACTTATTTGTTGAAATTTGACCCTTTATGAATCTTTGATCCTTATATTCGTTGAGTATGAAGTGTCCTTAGCATGATTGAATTTCCTAAATTCTAGTGTCATCTTTATTTTCCTAAATGTGGAAGTTCTTACTTTTGGATTTACTCATATTGCCTACTTGACTCCTAATCGACTTATCTGAAGGTTTTATTTCCTTTACTATCATGCTATATCATCTTAACTGCGTATCTCAAATTTGCAATTATCTTTATCTCAACCTATAATTGTTTTGGTCTTAAATGAAGTTATGATTATTCTCTGCTGCTTGTCCTTAAGTGGAAATTGTTGAATATTCTCGTAACTGCTCAACCTTAAAGGAATTTTAGATATTCTATACCTTCGTGACTTGTCTTATATGGAGTTATTAGATTTGTGTTGATTTCTTGTTGTTCACCCGTGTAATTAGGTGCGGCTGTTACATGCTATTTTCCTTCCTTGTGGAGTGATTTGTTAATATGCCTAGCTCTCCTTATTATGTTTATTTCTTGTGAAGTAGTTTTGCCTATCTTGTGATCGAGGGTTGTTGAGTTGATATATTAATTGTATTCCGAACTGTTTCCAGTGTTGTTGTTGTTGTACTGGTTGTGATGATGCACGAGGTTTATGCCGTGCGATTGTTGATATGGGGATTTGCATGAGGTTTCTTCCGTGCCGTGTTTGCTACTGATATTACACATGCGGCGTGATAAAGCGGGATACGAGATTGAGTGTTGTGCATGTGGCGTGACAAGGTGGGAACATGTTTATGCACGTGTGGCGAAACAAGGCGGGCATATACATTAATATTGCACACATGGCGTAATAAGGTGGGCTATGACAGGGATTGTTTGTGATAATTGAGTTGGCCTGGGGGCATTCCTTGTTGCTGATATTGTGTACTGGAACACTTACCGTGTGAGTTCATTCGTGTGGAAATTTATGAGATGAAAATGTACGTGTTGCCCCTTTGTTTTCCTTATGTATATTCGTTGTTGGGATCATGTTAGGACACCTGCACAAGAATACACGTAGTAAAGTACTATTAATGTATTCAGGACTCCTTGTTGTTGTCAAATATAGATACTCTTGTTGTGCTTACCATATGGGTGGGAATGACATAATTGGCATGTGAGTCGTCCGTGCAGCTATTACTCGAATGAGGGCGCAAGTTGCCAAGTGTTAGGGTTCGGATATACCCGTAAATGATGATTTGTCCGAGGTTCGGAACCTCGTGGATATGACTATTAATTTGATGTAGAAATGGATGAAGTTGTTGAGTCATTACATGCTCGTGTTGTATATTTACATGTCGGATTTGTTTGTGATTTATTCAGTCTTTGTGTTACTTCATGGTTTCCGCTGATACTTATTGTTTTCCTTCTTTATCGAATTCATTGTATTGTTAGCTATATTGTGTCGCCTTTATGTATATCATTATTTCCCTGATTTATATATTGATACTTGTTCAGTTTTATTAGACCAGTGGGTGTCTTGACTAGTCCTCGTCACTACTTCACCGAGGTTAGTCTTGATACTTACCGGGCACCGCTGTGGTGTACTCATACTACTCTTCTACACATATTTGTGCAAATTCCAGGTTTTCGCATAGTCGGCCGAGTGATTGATAGTAGCACGGTTGATGTTGTTGAGACTCAAGGTAAAATCGTTTCAGTGTTCGCGGTTTCGGAGTCACCATCTTATCTTTTGTATGCACTGTTGCACTTATTTCTGAATAGTTGTATTTTTAGGAGCTTAGTGTAAATTCTTAAATGCTTATGACTTGTACTTCCGGGTTTTGGGAATATAAAATGTGTAAAGAATTATTTATTTTAGAAAAGTATTAGATTATATTTATTATTGTTGTTATTCCTGAATATTAGGCTTACCTAGTCCTTAAGACTAGGTGCCATGACGATACCGAAGGGAGGGAGATTTGAGTCGTGACAATAGAACACCCCAACCTTTTTCCTTCTCTCAGGAATTACGCTGCAAAAGCTCCATTCTTAATCATACGGCTGCCTTTAACCGTTAAACGCCGCATTCTTAACTTTTGAATTCACTAGGACCGCTATCGAGAGTCACCCACTCTGACTGGTCCCGAATACAAGCAACTCCAAGGGCTCTTCTAGCACATGAACACCCTTTTCAATGAAACACGTGACCGAGTCACTACCCTTACACCTTTCCTATGCCTTAAGAATAAATTCATAATCTTTCAAAGCCTATCCCTAGTCCGATAGGACCAACTTTTGCACACAGTTATCAAATCACATACACAATTACCATTTTACTCCTTTCCCTTAGCTGTAATAACTTACCAACACACCGACAATCTGCAACCCCATGGTAACACAATCCTACAACCCAACTGCAGGTGGTGGGACTCCCCCACTTAGCCCGAAGCTACTCCGTGCACCACTTTAGACCCTGCTGAGATCCTTTCTCCTTTGTTAACATGATCTTACTCTACCAACCTGTCCAATTCTTCCAAATTCTCTTGTCAGCACTCCCTATATACTCAAATTCTCTAGCATCATTCACACATTCTGCCTTCTATGGAATATCCACTAGAATCCCTCGCATAAACTTGCCAACCATGCCACCGCTAACCTACTCACCGAAGATAACCCACCTGTGGAAATCACCAACTGACACCTTCCAACGACGCTGAAATGCACACTCTCTGTGACATCAATACCCTATCCTACGCCCTGCTTTATTTACCAACTTTACTAGTCCGTCCGCTCCTCATGGACATCCATTAAATGTGCGACAATATCTTCTAATTCCAAGCTAACTGCATCCTTCTTCATATCAACAACTCCTCTCTGTTTCATCCAACCTTCCGCCGCAATGACCCACATTTCAACTTAAGCTCGTGGACCCAATCAACATCAAAAAAAATTCTCAAACTTTCCCTCATTGTAGGAAGTTATCTTACCACTGAACTCCTCCGCTACGCTGCCACTCTCTCACTTGTTAAACTCATTTCATTTAAACAACTACCTGACCTCCGTTCCTTACACCTGGCCTTTTATAAAGGGAACCACCGCCTAGAACTTTTCACATATCTTCCTCCATCGTATGCTGCCCAATTGCTGCCTCAATTCAATATCATTCTCTGTAGTTCTTAATCCAGTAGTTTTCCATGACTTCAAACTCTTTGAGGATCACCTTTCTCGAGCTGCCTTCGTTATCAATACTTATCAAGTACTGAACCACCGCCCCTCACGGTCTCTGAAAACCGCTTCTTCAATACTTCTTCACAATACTCTGACCCAATACAACCGAAGAACTATAGCACTGACAGACTTAACACATTCCATTCGATTAGTGACGACGACATCACATCACAGGTGCATATCCCACCTCACTTGAAAACACCAAGTCTTACTGCCTTATCAACCCCAACCGAACCATTCATAATCCAAATGCCCTTCCTCTCCCGGAACTAAAGTACCGAAATCTCGAAATCACGCTCTGAGAATACCTCCCTTCAAACCATTCATCGGAACTCAACATATGGGCAAGCGCTCTATCATCATATCGACATCGTGCGATAGCTAATCGTAAACATCATCACAACCTGGGCATAACCTCAAAGCTCTCAAAAATACAGCTACTGAGCTGAAACAACATATTATCCTTCAGCAGGGCAATGATAATAGCCTCAATCAACTTCGCAGGGAGAAACATCTTGCACCACACCCATAGCACCATTTCAATTCCTCAAATTCCTGACTCATGGAAAGCGCTCTGCGACACGTAAGATTGAGTAGGAATAAACATATGCATAAGCCTCAAAGGAATCGAATAGCACGATGAGGAATCAAGAAGGGAAGTACTCCTAACATCCATGTAGCCTCTCCAAGATAAGTACAAACATCTCCGTACCGATCTGCAAAACTCTACTAGACTTGCTCATGACTCGTGAGACCCAAGGTAACCTAGAGCTCTGATACCATGTTATCACGACCCAAAATCTTTTAAGGATGTGATGGCGCCAGACAACATCGTCAGGCAAGCCAATCATTGATTAGTTGAAATAAATTCTCGTTTTAACATTTTTGAAATCATTACCTCTAACTTATTACATAATAACTAAACAAAGTGTGTTAAGTAAATATGACGGTTTAAATATTCCATTTTTAGCAAATATAACCCAAACACATCCCATAACCAGGTGTCACAAGTGCATGAGTTGTCACGACCCCAAATCCTAAACCGGACGTGATGGCGCCAATCGTGGAACTAGGCTAGCCAATAATCACATATTTGCAGTTTCTTTCAAAAATCCCAACAAATTTCAAGCATTTCATAAAGCATATAGAATTTACTAAATCCATTAGGAAAAATAAATAGTTAAACAGTCCAACCAACCCCAAAACCCGGAACCAACATGTCATGAGCATCTAAGAGAAATATGCCAAAAGGTATACTATTAGAATACAAAACCTCCGAATAAATAGCTAGATACAGCAAAGAATGGAAAACAGAGATGCTGCGGATGCTGAAAAGCTACCTCTATATCCCGCACTCCGGCTCCGCACGGAATAGATAGCTAATGCTCGGTATCTGCACCTGGATCTGCACACAGGGGTGTAGGGAGTAATGTGAGTATGCCAACTCAGTAGTAATGAAAATAAATCAAGTCTACGCGGCAAGAAAACACATAAAAATCAATATCATCAATTCACAATATGCATAGCCTTTCTTTCCAACAGTATATACATAGATTATATGAAATCATCATGCCTTGAAACCAACTTCAGGAAATCTTTTGAAAAATGTATTTTTCAACAATTTCAAACCGAAAGATTTAGTATGAAAAATGAAATAAATCATAAGTAGCCCCTCGGGAAAAAACATGAACCATAAATACCCTCTCGGGCAGAACGTCACTCAGCACCCCACAACCACTCAGTATCAGCCCCTCGGGCAACCTCACTGTCACTCATGCCTCCCAATCACTCATCGCTCGGCACTCAGCACTCAGTAGGTACCTGCGCTCACTAGGGGCGTGTACAAACTCCGGAGGGGCTCCTTCAGCCCAAGCACTAATATCAAGCCACCTAGTGGCGTATCATATACTCACAATCAGGCCCTCGGCCTCACTCGGTTATAACCTCTCAAAAGCCCCTCGGGCGAATCAGTAAAAATGGGGTACTCGACCCAAAACATCATTTTTAAATCTCAAAGTAGTGTAAATCAGGTTGAGTTTAGAAAACAGTAAGCACAATGTGACTGAGTGAAATCATCAATAAGCAGTGAGGAAAAATAGTGGTAAAAATCCCCCAAGGGGTCTAAACGATTCGGCACGAGGCCCAAACATGGCTTATAGCCCAAATATAGAAATAATCTTTAGAACATAGTTTAACATATGATTTAGAGTAAAATATGCAACTCAATTGTTGTCGCGGAGAGGACCAAGTCCAATCCAAAAATCAGTGCGCGCCACATACGCGCCATTCGACATGTGCGCCATTGTAAAAACAGTGAGAAATATGAAGTCCGGGGTTTCATACCCTCAGGACAAGATTTATAACCATTACTTACCTCCACCAGGCCACAACACTAATCTGCGATGCTCTTGCCCATCAAATTGGCTCCTGATTGCTCCGAATCTAACCAAAACCAGTTTAACATCATCAATATATGCTAAAAGAACACAACCCAATCGAGAACTATAAATTTATACAAAAATCTCAAAATTCGGCCAAACCCAAGCCCCTGGCCCACTTCTCGGAATTCGATAAAATTTATATCACTAGAAACCTCGTCCTCCCACGATTCTACACATACCAAAAACACCACAATTGGATCACAATTGCCGACCCAAATCGCCAAAAGAATTCCCCAATCCTCCTCCCATTTTTCCAAACTTTTCCCTACTTTAATCCTTCGAGTTACAAGCCTAATCCGAACAAAATAGCATAGAAATGACTTTAATACTCCGGAACATACCTCCACTAAAGAACCTCGAATTCTTTCTTCAATTTTCCCTCAAATAAGCTCCAACCGCATGCAACAATGGTAGAATACCCAAAATTTCACGAAGGCACTCCTTTATACTGTTCTACCCAGCTAATCCGCACATGCGGACCTTTCCTCGCACCTGCGGTCCCAGGTGCGCACCTGCGGTCCCAGGTGCGCACCTGTGATCCTTTCTCCGCACCTGCGGCTTCGCATGCGCGACCAACTCTTCGCACCTGCGGACTCCTCCTTCCTAGACTCCTTTCGCACCTGCGCATGGACCTTCGCACCTACGGCTACCCATCCGCATGAGCGGCCACACAGGAAACTTTACACCATCATCCATTTGCTGCAAATTCCTAAGTTCAAAACTCCGCCAACAATCTGAAATCGATCCTGAGCCCCTCGGGGCCCCAACCAAACATACCAACACAGCCCATAGTATCATTCAAACATATTCGAGTCTTCGAAACACCAAAAACAACATGAAAACACCAAAATTACGTCAAATTCAAACCTATGAACTTTGAAACTTCTAAATTTTTCCAACGATGCCGAGACAAACCAAAACACCTCCGGTTGACCTAAAATTTTGCACACATATCCAAAATGACATTACGGACCTGTTCCAACTTCCGAAATTCCATTCTGACCCCGATAACCTATTTTCCACTGCCTACCGGAAATTACCAAAAACTAACTTTCGCCAATTAAAGCCTAATTCTACACCGGACATCAAAACTTCATTCCGAACACACTCTTAATACCCAAATCACCTAACGAAGCTATCCGAGCCATAAAATCCGCATTCCGAGGTTGTTTACCAATAAGTGAACTCTCAGTTGACTTTTTCAACTATTAGGCTACTTTAAGAGACTAAATGCCTCAATTCTCACCATGACTACTCTGAACCCAAACCAACTGACCCAACACAACATAAACAGGCTAAGCAATATATGATAAAGCAGAAATAGGGGAAACAGGGTAAATCTCACGGAACGACCGGCCGGGTCGTTACATGAGCAAATTTTAAGCATTTATACACTCATTATAAAGCTTTTCCGAGATACAAATTGGACAATGAAATTTAAAACAAAATGAATACAATATGAGGGAGACTTTGTTAGCTGCGGATCGCCTCCGGATGATGCAGCTCGCCTATGTCTCCAAACCAGCCACATCATTGTGAAAGTACCTGTGCAATAAAAATGCACAGCAAGTGTAGCATGAGTACGGAAACAACTTGTTCTCAGTAAGTATCACGCCTAACCTCAGAGAGGTAGTGACGAGGGGTCGATTTGACACTTGCTAAAGGTCAATTCAGTATAATCAAGTGAGACACTAAGCATGAATGTCATATGCAATTTATTTAAATATCAGGGATAAGGAATATCAGTTCTTCTTATATTTAACACCTTCGTCATTTCAGTTGACAATTTAAATGATAATCAGGGATGAGAACATTAGACTTATTTCACATTTTACACATCAATTCTTCTTCTTTTTAACTGGAAATTGAGAATTTTCTTAGGCCGATAAACATGTCTAAATCACAGAAATACGCAGTAATTATCATGCGCAAGAAATGCCAAGGGTCGAACGGCACAGACCAAAATTAATAAATTGTGCACTGCCGAAGGGTCAAACGACTCGAACAATAGATGCATCTATTTTCCCCCGCTCGCGAATCGATCATGCGACGCAGTAAACATAATAACAATAAGGCTACCCTGCTCGCGAATCACACGTGCGACTCGGGTGCTCATATGTACACGTATTCACATTACAAATCCACATTTTTATCAAGAAAAAAACTTCTCAAGAAAATGATAAAATTCTTCTTAAAGGAACACGAAAAATAGCATTTAAATCTTTGTTTTGAAACTCATTTTCCAAGTTTAATAATATTCAATAATATAGCCTTATCATGAATACAATTATCCACAGAGGAATCAATTCTCTTTCTAAATGATTAAGAGAAGTATCTCTAGTCTTCTTAGGAAATAATTTACCGACTCAATAGAATTAACATTCTATGATTATGGGCAGGATCACATGTACAACATATAAGGCGTGCTAGTGGATCCTNCGTATCCCCCTCCCCCCAGATAGCAGCACACATTTAATTAGTTCACCTAGGGGGGCAATTCCCCCTCACGAAGTTAGAAAGGAGACTTACCTCGCTCCGAAGTTCCATAACCGGCTTCCAAGCCCTTCCGACGACTTCAATGGACGCAAAACGTCCCAAAACCATCCAAACGACGACGCACAAATGAAAATATACTCTAATATTTGCAAGAATTAAAATTATATAATTTCCCAACTCCGCTCAGTGAATTGACCAAAATGCCATCGGGCCCACGTGCTTGGAATCCGAAATTTCTCGACGATATCTTCTACCCATGACTTTACTTGTTCAAATATACAATTTACTTTATATTTCATGCTCAAATTCGTGGTAGAAATCCAAAATACCATTTCTAGATTTTTCTTAAAAATTTCCCAATTTTCCCACAATTTTTCATGTTTTAGTCCATGCATATACCTTGTATTTAAATTGAGTTGAGTGGGAATAACTTACCTTGACATTGATGATGAAATTACCCTCTTGAATCTCTCCTAAAATCTCCTAATCCATGAGAAAAATGAGAAAATAAACCAAGATCCTTGTTTTAAAACATTCTGCCCAGGCCGATTTTTGCACCTGCGATCCAGTCCTCGCACCTGCGGTTCCGCAGGTGCGCCCAAGAGCCCGCACATGCGGCTTCCTTCTCCTCCAGCCAGATCCACACTTGCGACCCATTTCCCACATCTGCGCCTTCGCAGGTGCGGAAATTCCGTCGCACCTGCGGCCAAATCCTCGCAGGTGCGGTCACACCAGACTCCAGTAGTTCCAGCTCCTCTTCCTACTTGAAATTTGATCCATTAACAACCCGGAATCCTCCCGAGGCCCCCCCCCCCCAGGACCACATCCAATCACACGACTCAGTCCTATAACATCCCACGGACTTGCTCGAGGCCTCAAATCACATCAAACAACACCGAAATCACGAATCGCACTCAAACTAAAACTTTATGAACTTTTAAATTTCGAACTTCTACATCTGATGCCGAAACCTATCAAATCATGTTTGATTGACCCCAAATTTTGCACGCAAGTCATATTTGACATTACGGACCTGCTCCAACTTACGGAATCGCATTCTGACCACGATATCAAATTTCCAATTCCGGTCGGATTTCTCAAAAACCTTCAAATTCATATCTTTAGCCAAACGACATCAAAATAACCTACGGACATCTGAATTAACTTCCGACCGCACTCTCGACTCCAGAATCACCATACGAAGCTATTCCCCTGCTCGGAATCCTAAACGGACATCAATATCACTGAAACGAGCTTCAAGCAAAACTTAGAGATTTTCTTCAAAATGCTGACTTCCACAATATACGCCGAAACGCTCCCGGGTTATCCAAAACCCGATCCGGACATACGCCCAAGTTCAAAATCATCATACAAACCTGCAAGAACGTTGAAATCCTGATTCTGAGGTCGTATACTCAAATTTCAAATCTTGGTCAATTTCTCCAACTTAAGGCTTCTGAAATGAGAATTTTCTTTCCAATTTGACTCTAAACTTTCCGAAACTCGATTCCGACCACGCCTACAAGTCATAATACTTGAAACGGAGCTTCTCGTGACCTCAAACTGCTGAACGACGCGCTAGAGCTCAAAACGACCGATCGGGTCGTTACATTATCGGTGCACGCCCCCACGCTCGGCACCTGGCATGTGCGTCACCTCATTTATCAACACAATAAAGAATAACAGGGTGTCATACCCTCAGGTTTAGATTTACAATGGTTACTTACTTCAAAACATCCCAAAAGTTACTTCGCGATGCGCTTGCACCTCGAATTGATTCCCAAAAGCTCCGAATCTAACCAAAATCATATTAACATCATCAATATACGCTAACAGAACAAAACCCAATCGAAAGATATAAATTTTAATACAATTCTCGAAATTTGGCCAAAATCGAGCCTCGGGCCCATGTCTCGAAATTCAATAAAATTTACATCACTAGCATCCTCATCCTCCCACAATTCTATACATACCGAAAATTCCACAATCAGACCATAATTGCTCACTCAAATCACCAAAAGAATTTCCAATTTTCATCCCTATTTTCCCCAACTTTTTTCACTTTAATTCTTCAAATTACAAGCCTTTTTCGTACAAAATAGCATAGAAACGAGTTATATAATCCGGGAACTTACCTCCAATGAAGACCTTCGAATTCCCCCTTCAATTTTCTCTCAAACAAGCTCAATCTGCATGCAACAATGGAGGAAATGTCAAAATATTCGCGGAGGCACTTTTTATACTGCTCTGCCCAGTTAATCTGCACCTACGGTCCGAGGTGCGCACCTGCGAAAACCCACTAATAGTCTAATTCTCGCACTTGAGATTCCTTTTCCGCACCTGCGGCTTCGCAAGTGCGTCCCATGCTTTGCACCTGCAGATTCCTCCTGTCTGGCCTATCTTTGCACCTGCACAGGGTACTTCGCACCTGCGGCTCTCTATCTGCAGGTGCGTCCCCACTAGTAGATTCACACCAGCAGCTATTTGCTACAAATTTCCTAAGTCCAAACCTCCGCTAACCATCTGAAAGCAATCCCGAGCCCCTCGGGGCCCCAACCAAATATACTAACACACCCCATAGCATTATTCAAACTTAGTCGAGCCTTCGAAACACCAAAAACAACACAAAAACAGCAAAATTACATCAAATTCAAACCTATGAACTTTAAAACTTCTAAACTTCGCCAATGATACCGAAACCAACAAAAACACATCCGATTAACCTGAAATTTTGCACACATATCCAAAATGACATTAAGAATATGTTCCAACTTCCGGAATACAATTCCGACCCCGATATCCTATTTTCCACTGCCGACCAAAAATTGCCAAAAACTATCCTTGGCCAATTCAAGCCTAATTCTACACCGGACATCAAAACTTCATTCCAAACACACTCCTAAGTCCCAAATCACCTAGCGAAGCTATCCAAGCCATAAAATCTACATTCCGAGGTCGTTCACCAATAAGTCAACTCCTAGTTGACTTTTTAACTATTAGGCTACTTTAAGAGGCTAAGTGCCTCTGTTCTCTCCACGGCCACTCCGAACCAAAACGAACAGACCCAACACAACATAAACAGGCTAAGCAATATATGATAAAGCAGAAATGGGGGGAGATGGGGAAAATCTCACGAAACGACCGGCCGGGTCGTTAGAGAATCACTCTGCTCGCGGAATATAAATTGCGAAGTGATCACATGAAAACACAACATCCTTCTTTCAATCCTTTTCAAATAACAGTTCTTTTTAAAACATCAAAATCTCGATTTTCTTAAAACAAAGTTGCATACAATGAAGTTACAAAGCATATAACTCAAGTTAATGGAATTCACATGGCATGGTGTGGGCCTAACTACCCGGACATAACAATAATAGTCACTACGCACGGGCTCTCATCACCTTGCACATATGTAGTCCCCCACAATAATAACACATAATCATTTAATTTACCTACGGGGAAAATTCCCTCTTACAAGGTTATAAAGGAGACTTACCTCATGTCAAGTCAACTTCCCAGGTCAAGAATGCGCCCGAAACTCCAAATTTGTCGCCCAAGGACTCTAAACTACTAAATATTGCATAAACAACCCAGTCTATACTCCAAGGTCCTTAATTCTCCTACTTAAATGATCATTTCAACCTAAATTGGGAAAATCCTAAAATACACCTCCGGGCCCACATGCTCGGATTTCGGAATTTTTTTAAGAAACTATCACCCATGGCCTAAGGATCAATATTATATAGTTTTTGTTTGATTCCTCAACAAATTTCTTGGTAATTTTCCATTTCTTATAAAAAATCTAGGTTTCTACTTTAACCCATGGTTTCTACTAATTGTTTTGTTAATCTACCTAAGAATTCAAGTATAAAGCTAAATTTATAGTAGGAATTACTTACCCCACAGTAGTTAGGTCGAATACCCTCCTTGTATGCTCTCAAAATCACCCAAAGAAGAACTATGGTGTTCAAAAATGGCTAAGTACCGTATTTAAAATGAAAGTTACTGCCTACACACTTTTCGCACCTACGGAGGAGGGGAAGGGGGCCTGGCATCGCACCTGCGAAGCGGATTCCGCACCTGCAGCCCCGCTTCTGCACAAAGGGGTCCGCATCCGCGGAAATGGGTAGCTCCCTCGGGAGACACATCTGTGAGGCTTGGACCGCAGAAGTGGTCTCTCACCTGTAACTTGGCCTCCGCAGGTCCGCTCGCACCTGATCTGGTACACCATCACTCATTTTTGGCTGGTTTTTGCCTCGCTCGATGCCCGTGTGGCATCTGGGCCCACCCGAGGCCCCATCCAAAAATATACTAACAATCCTAAATCATATTATGGACTCGCTCGAGCCTTCGGAACGTCTGAAACAACGCTAAATCTAAAAAACATATCCCAAAACCTATTGGATCAAACTTAAGAACTTCAAGTTCTTGAATTCGCTTTCAATACGCCGAACCTATCTATACTACTCGGAATGACACCAAATTTTGCGAGCAAGTCACAAATGACATGACAGAACTATACCCAGTCTCGGAATCCCGTTTGGATCTCGATAACACAAAAACACGTTCCAAACCTTAATATGAACTTAAGGAAATTCTTATTTCACTATTTGGCTCCGAAACGCACTCGTTTCATCCAAAACCCGTTCCGAACACACGCCCAAGTCCAAAATTATCATACGAACCTACCGAAATCTTCGAACCTCGATTCTGGGGTCGTTTACTAAAAATGTTGACTAAAGTCAAACTTGGCCTTTAAGGCCAACCTTAAGGAACTAAGTGTTGCTACACCACTCCAAACTTCCAACCTCGAACCACCCGTCCCCGCAAGTCATAAATCAGTAAAAGCAAATACGGGGAGTCTCATTTAGGGGAACGGGGTCCTAGAACACAAAACGACCGGTCGGGTCATTACATGTATTGAGAGAGAGTTAGGGAAATTTTAGGGAAGAAAATAAGAGAAATGGGGGGGGGGGGGCGTTTTTCATTCTGTATTTCAGAATTAGCGACCAACGTTTGTCGGTAATTTGGTCGTTACATTACGTTTTGACCGTTTGACCAAATACCGACAAACTTTGGTCGGTTTTTCTAAAAAAAAACTAAATTGTTTTTTTTTTAATATTATAAGCTATAAAAAAAATTATTATAAACTATAAAAAATTTATTATTAACTATAAATATTTATAAACTATAAGCATAATCTTTACAAAAAATTATATTAACTAGGTAATTACTTTTAATAGATTATAATAGCATCTACGTAAAGGAATTTTTTACGTTATACTTAAGTATATGAGTAATTCCATACACACACATAGACTATTGTAATTCATGATCAATATTATACATTACTACGTATGAATAATTAATCAATTGATAAACCAATATAATATTATTCTATTGTAGGTCGAGATGTTTTGTTTTTTATATTAATCGATATAGGTAAAAACACCTTTATTCTGCCCAAATACACTTTGACCGTGTCTCTTCAACTTCTCAATCAGGTTGAGACTTCCGTAGCTAATTAACCCATGGGTGTGATTTTCCGTGCCTCTTTGCCTCAAACCTCTTCATAGAATCCCGTCCAGCTACCGTATCTTCATTGCTCCACGTAGACTACTGAGTCATCAAGATTTATTACACGTGTGAAGCTTTTTTTTACCAATACAATAGTATATGTTAGTGTTACATATACTATGTTAACCACATATATACACACACTAACATATACTATTGTATTGGTACATATATAGCATGTTATAGTATATGTTAATGTATTCATTATTTGTATTAACTACATATATAGCATGTTATAGTATATGTTAATGTATTCATTATTTGTATTAACTACATATATAGCATGTTATAGTATATGTTAATGTATTCATTATTTGTATTATAACAGAGTTAGTGGATTACATTCATTCATCACTAATAATGCATGACATAGATTAATCGATATAAGTCGAAGTTTTGTTTTTACTATTAATTGATATAGGTCAGACGTTCATCTGAGTTGGTGATAAGTCGATGAATCAATTTACACACACATATATTTGATTATAAATTATATATACTAATTAGGATCTTCACAAGTCTATCAATCCCTAAAAGAACCCTACCCTTTTGACCTATATCTATATCTATCTATCTATCTATCTATCTATCTATATGTGTGTGTGTGTGTGTGTATATATATATATATATATATATATATATATATAAATCACGCTTCGTTGTACTACTTTTACTACAAATATAGCATGTTAGACTATATGTTAGTGTATTCATCCCTTGTATTACAAAAGTGTTAACGGATTACATTTATATTATTTAGATAGTAAATATAAAAGTGATTTTTAATTTTACCAATGTTGACCTAATAACCGACCAACTTTTGTCAGTTATATTCCATAAATTAAAAAATAGCGACCAACGTTGGTCGCTAAATGCTTCCCCTGTATTAACCGACCAACTTTTGTCAGTTATATTCCATAAATTAAAAAATAGCGACCAACGTTGGTCGCTAAATGCTTCCCCTGTATTAACCGACCAACTTTGGTCGGCAATTTTAAATAATATTTATTTATATTTTATAAAATAATTTAAATAATAATATAATTATTAAAACTTTATAACTAGGTCCCATATTACTGTAACGATCCGGACGGTCGTTCCGTAGAATTTGCACAGTGATTCCTATTTCTGCCTTGTTAGGCATTGTTTAAGTCGTTTATGATGTGTTGGAGTCGGGTGGTTCGGGTTCAGAGTGGTTGTACTGAGGATTGAGACACTTAGTCTCTTAAAGTACCCTTATAGTTTGAATAGTCAACTGGGAGGTGACATTTTTGTAAACGACCTTAGAATGCAGATTTTATGGCTCAGATAGCTTTCTTAGGTGATTTGGGACTTAGGAGTGTGTTCGGAATGTAGTTTTGAGGTCAGATGTAGAATTAGGCTTGCATTGGCGAAAGTTAGTTATTGGCGATTTCCGGTCGGCAATGGAAAATAGGCTGTCGGGGTCCGAATGGAATTCCAGAGGTTGGACCAGGTTTGTAATATCATTTTGGATATGTGTGCAAATTTTCAGGTCAATCATATGTGTTTTGGTTGGTTTCGGCACCCTTGGTGAAATTTAGAAATTTCAAAGTTCATAGGCATGAATTTGATGTGATTTTTGGTGTTTTTACGTTGTTTTGATGTTTCGAGGGCTCGAATAAGTTTGAATAAGGTTATGGGATTTCTTGGTGTTTTTAGTTGGGGTCCCGAGGGGGCTCGGGATGATTTCGGATAGCCATCGGAGGATTTCGAGTTGGAAAATAGCAGTTGATGCTGCTGGTACTGGTGTGACCGCACCTGCGGATAGGGGACCGCAGGTGCGGGCCCGCAGAAGCGGACAAGGCTCTGCACATGCAGAAATTGGCTGGATCAGTGAAGGTCGCAGATGCAGATGTGGGGCCGCACATGCGGTGTCGCAGGTGCGAAAATGGAGTCGCAGGTGTGGAAAATCAGCTTTAAGTGTTTTCTCGCAGGTGCGCACCTGCGACCGCAGGTGCTTGTCCGCAGGTGCGAGATTTAGGCCGCAGGTGCGAAAATCCCTGGGCAGACCATATAAAAAGGGTCCTTAGCGAATTTTGTTTTTCTTTCACCATTTTCATACGGGTTTGAAGCTTTTGAAAGGTTTTTGAAGAAGGAAATCGATAGTTCTTCGTTGAGGTAAGGATTTTTGATTTAAAACACATTTATATATGATTAAAGAGCCGATTAGTGGTGAAAATGGGGGATAATCAGTGCTAAAAATGGGTACTTAGGGCTTGTGACTAAGAAACCATAAAATGGGAATTTGAAGGGTCATTTAGACTTTGATTTCAGTGTTCTTGGTATGTATAGACTCGTGGGAGGATGGGGATTCTTGTGGTGTAAATTTTATCGAGTTCCGAAATATGGGTTCGGGGGTCGGGTTTGACCAATTTCGGGATTTTTGAGTAATATTGATAATTTTCGAATAGGTTCCATTCCTTGGCATATAACAATGATATAAATCTGATTTTTGGTAGATTTTGAGCACTCAGAGGTCAAATCTAGAGGCAAAGGCATTGTGGACTAGTATTTTTAGCCGATTTTGAGGTAAGTAACGGTTGTAACTTTGGACCTGAGGGTATGAAACCTCGGTATTACACATTGTTTTGATAAATGATATGACGCACATGCTAGGTGACAAGCGTGTAGGCGTGCACCGATAGGGATCATGACTTGGTCCGCCCCGTAGCGACTAGTAAGCCGTATAATTGATTTGAAATCATGAAATAACCTGTATTTTTATAGACTTATTATTATCTATGGGTTCCTATGTTCTTTCTAGTATTTGGGTGCACATGGTGTTTCCTTTGGTAGCATCAATATTCAGGAGTAAAGCATTTTCTCCTCCGGGAAGGCATAGATCCATGGCATGATTTTTGACCCGCCACGACATTTGGTGATGAAGAGTGGCTTGGATAGAATCTTTGGCTTGTGGGGCAGCTTGAATTTGGACTTGGATTTTTAGTGCTTCGGTTAAGTATGGATCAAAAAGGGACATGTTGAAATTTGGAAAGATAGTTATGAATACAGTCCCTGCATTTAAAGTAACTTGTGCAGTACCCAAATTTGCATGTTCGTACTCCAAGTATCTCGTATCTAGAAGAGAAAGTCGGGCAACAACAGGTTGACCTTTTCTTCCACGATAAGTGCGAGCAATTCGGATAGCACCAAAATGGATATGGGTGAAACCATGATCTCTCCATTGTCCGGGAAAATCATCTGGAATTTGGAGGGTAATAAAATGTTCCTCTCGAGTAGCAAGAATAGGATGCTGGTCAAGTTTTGAGGCAACAATATATTCTTTGACTCCTTTTGGTTTGTGTTGGACTAAGGAACGGATTTGGGTCCATGGTGCAAATGATTTCTTGGCAAAAGCTGAGTAAGGGTTTATTAGGGGCAGTTCAGTGGAAGATACTTTCTGTTCATCGGGTAAGATATCAACTTCATAGAGATAATCATATTTTTTGGACAAGGTTTTATATAGAGTAGGAGACATATTCATTGGGCCTTGTGCCAATCTGTTTAGACCCTCAGGGGTATTTTTACACTATTCTAACACTATGTTAGTAAATAATTTGTGAACTCACTCAGGCTTACTACTTGTCGCTATATTCGTTGTTATTACACTGTTGAGAGTACGGTGAGTTATTTTGGGCTGAGCCCCGTTTTCACGACCCAAAATCCCACCTTCAGGCCGTGATGGTGCCTAACGTTGCACCCGCTAGGCAAACCAACGTGTTAACTGAATTGTTTTATTAACAAGTGAAAGTAATAAACACTGACTAGATAATTGAGATAAAATGTGGAAGCTTAAAAAAAATCTAAATAACGAAGAAATCCCTTTAAGTACAAACCAGAAATAGAGTCACAACCTCACGAACCAGTCTAAGATTTAGCTAAAGACAATAGTTTGAAAAAAATGATATATCTGACTGGAAACACATAGATGAAAGAATGAAAGATAGACAGTGAAGCCAAGATCCACGAACGCCTACAGAACTACCTCGGTGTCGTCTGAAATGGACTGAAGGATACTCCTCCTAAAGATGTCCACTAGGTCCGGCTGCGTAATCTGCACACCATAAAGAAGTGCAGGTGTAACATCAGTACAACCGACCCCATATACTGAGTAAGTGCCGAGCCTAACCTCGGCGAAGTAGTGACGAGGCTAGGACAGGACAACAAATATTACCTGTGTAGTTCAATAATATAGCAGGAAATAAACAAGAAATACAGCTACGGGGAAGAACATGCTGGGGATAAAAGGGGCAACAATTACTAAAACAATAGAATCAAGTACTAACTGGAATGTAGAACTAAAACAGGAAGTAACAACTCGAAACAAGTAAAATAGATAGGAGAAGGAACGGCATGACCCCTTGTGCATAGCCTCACAATCACTCGGCACAGAATGTCCCCCCGTGCAAAAATAATAAAGTCACTCGGCACGGAATGTCCCCTCGTGCATAACCTCACAATCACTCGGCACGGAATGTCCCCTCGTGCATAAGTAATAATCACTCGGCACGGAATGTCAACTCGTGCATAATGAATATAAAAGCAACAATTTATATGAAAGTTTAACAATACGACATTTCAAATGTACAGAAATAATCAACAAAATTATATTGTCCCGGCAAGGGACTCAACTATAAACAAACTCACTCAGAAGTATAATGTCAACAGTAAAACCCTCGACCGAACCCATTATCGATAACTTTCTACATCATGAAATAACCTCAAGGTACCACTTCCAAGGTTCCCACTAATTCACAGAACAGAGAATATCAAAGAACATTAAATAACTCATTAAAATTCGACTCACGGGCATGCTTGACCACAACATATAGGTACCCGTCACCTCACCTATATGTTGTACATGAAATACACATAGCAAATAAAACTCTATACCTTTTCGCTCAAGCTAAGGTTAGGCCAAACACCTACCTCGGCTCCAAAAATGCAAGTCAAGCCTCTAGCACTGCTTTCCCTATCGAATCCAACTCCGAAATGAAGGTATCTACACATAATCGACTCAAAAATATCAATAATGATTCAATAATTCTATCCCAATGCCTAATTATGTGTTTCCCATCATTCTTCCAAAAATACCAAAATTCGACCCCGAGCCCGCTTGGTCCAAACCCGAGGTTCGGACCAATACCCGATCACCCATTCTCCCACGAGCATGAATGTATAATTTTTTTTGAAATCTGACCCTAAACGAGGTTCAATTCCCAAAAATTCCAAAAGCCCTAACTCTACCCAAAACCCCAATTTCTACCTTTGCTTTCATGATTTTAGACCTAGAATCTAGTAAATGTTTGATGAAAATGGAAGAAAATAAGATAAAGATCAGTTACCTAAGAGATTATGGTGAGTAAATGCTTCAAAATTTGACTAATAACTTTTGAGAAGAAGGGGTTTATGAAAAAATGGTGGAATCCCGTGTAAGTGTTCTGTTTTGGGGTCATTTAAATCACTGGGCAAAAATGACCTACGCGATCGCGAAGAAATAAGTGCGATCGCGGAGAGTACAGGAAAATGACCCTCGCGATCGCGACCAAATGAACGCGTTCGCGTAGAGTAATATGCTACCCAGCCCCCAGATCCCTTTAACGTTATGCGGTCGCGTGAGGCCCCTCGCGGTCGTGTAGAGCACTACCCCCAGGCTCTGCGTTCGCGTCCTAGGCCCTGCGTTCGCGTAGGGTAATTTACCAACCCCCAGCCATATGAACATCGCGATCGCGTGAATTACACCGTGATTGCGGAGGGTAAATCACAGAACACCAGATTTTTCTAAGCCTAAATCACCCCGACGCCTACCCGAAACTTACCCGAGCCCTCGGGGCTCAAAACCAAATATACACACGACTTCAAAATCATCCTAACGACTTATTCAAGTAATAAAACCACCAAAATAACTTCAAAAACAATGATTTAAACTCCAAAATCTATAGAATTTTCTCAAACTTCATAAACCTCTAAATTTTCCAATTTTGATCTGAAACACGTCAAACCAAGTCCGTTTCTTACCAAATTTTAAAAATAACTCACATAACACATATTGAGCCTGTTCTGGGCTCCGGAACTATAATACGGGCCTGGTAACACATATTTCACATCAAATTTCAGAAGTCTTTATTATTTGCAGAAAACAATTTTCTTTAAAAATTCATTTCTCGGACTTGGGACCTCGAAATTCGATTCGGGCATACGTCCAGGTTGCATATTTTCATACCGACCCTCCGGAATCGTCAAATCACGGGTCCGGGTCCTTTTACCAAAAATGTTGACCAAAGTCAACTTTATTTAAATAATTATTATAAGAACATCATTTTATCAATTTTCCATATAACGGCTTCCCGGCTACACGCCCGGGCTGCGCACGTATATCTAGGTGAGATAAAAGGAGGATTCCATGGCCTCGAAACATAGATTTAGCTACAATTACATGGGATGACCTTTTGGATCATCACAATCTCCACCTCTAAAATAAACGTTCGTCCTCGAACGGATATAGAAGAATACCTGAAGCGGGGAAAAGATAGGGATACCGGCTCCGCATATCGGACTCGGACTCGGACTCCCAGGTAGTTGTCTCAACAGGCTGACCTCTCCACTGAACATGAACCGAAGGATAACTGTTCGATCTCAACGGCCGCACCTTCCGATCTAAAATGGCTATCGGCTCCTCCTCATAAGATAAATCGTTGTCCAACTGGACACCACTGAAAAGTACATGAGATGGATCCACAATATACCTCCGGAGCATAGACACGTGAAATCCCGGATGCACAGCTGACAAACTAGGTGGCAAGGCAAGTCTGTAGGCCACCTCTCCTACCTTATCCAGAATCTCAAATGGACCAGGGCTCAACTTGCCCTTATTTCCGAATCTGATCACGCCCTTCATGGGCGACACCCGAAGAAATACCCGGTCTCCTATCATAAATGCCAAATCTCGAACTCTGCGATCCGCATAACTCTTCTGCCTGGACTGAGCTATACGAAGTCTATCCTGGATGATCTTCACTGGAGACCGACACCGCCTACCATACAATGCCTCATACTGAGCCATCTGAATGCTGGACCGATAGCTGTTGTTGTAGGCAAACTCAGCTAAAGACAGGAACTGGTCCCATGACCTACCAAAGTCAATGACACAAGCTCGCAACATATCCTCCAAAATCAGAATAGTACGCTCGGACTGTCCGTCCGTTTGAGGATGAAATGTTGTGCTCAAATCAATCTGTGTGTCCAACTCTCGCTGAAATACTCTCCAGAAATGGGAGGTAAACTGAGTACCTCGGTCTGATATAATGGATATGGGCCCACCATGCAGTCTAACAATCTCTCGCATATAGATCTTTGCTAAATTCTCTACTGAACACGAAACTGATACTGGGATGAAGTGCGCTGACTTGTTCAGTCTATCCACAACGACCCATACTGCATCAAACATCCTCTAAGTCGTGGGAGTCCAACTACAAAGTCCATGGTGATACGTTCCCACTTCCAGTCAGGAAGCTGAATTTGCAGCATCAACCCACCGGGTCTCTGGTGCTCGTACTTAACCTGCTGACAGTTCAAGCACCGAACTACATATGCTACAATATCCTTCTTCATCCTCCACCACCAATAATGTTGTCGTAAGTCCTAATACATCTTTGTGGCCCTCGGATGAATAGAATATCGGGAACTATGGGCCTCATGTAGTATCAACTTCTGAATACCATCAACATCAGGTACACAAATACGACCCTACATTCTCAAAACTCCCTCATCATAGCTTGGTACCTCCGTGCTGAACCGTATCACTAAGAACACATGGATGGCGATCATCATACTGCTTGGTCCAAATAAGATCATACAATGAAGAACGGGCCACGGTATGGGCCAACACACTGCTAGTCTCAGAAACCTCCAATCTCATAAATCGGTGGGCCAAGGCCTGAATATCCAACGCAAGCGGTCGCTCTCCTACTTATAAATAAGCAAGACTACCCATATTGGCTGACTTCCGGCTCAAAGCATCGGCCACCATATTGGCCTTCCCCGGATGATAAAGAATGGTACTATCACAATCATTCAGCAACTCTAACCATCTCCTCTGCCTCATGTTCAACTCCTTCTATTTGAACAGCTACTGCAAGCTCTTATGATCCGTGAACACTTCACATGGCACACCATACAAATAATGCCTCCAAATCATCAATGCATGCACAATCGCTGCTAACTCCAAGTCATGAACTGGATAGATCTTCTCATGAACCTTCAACTGACGAGAAATATAGGCTATAACCTTTCCATCTTGCATCAACACTGCACCAAGTCCCACCCGTGAAGTATCACAATACACGGTATATGGCCCTAAACCTATGGGCAAAACTAACACTGGTGTCGTGGTCAAGGCTGCCTTGAGCTTCTGAAAGCTCGCCTCACACTCCTCTGACCTCCCGAACTGGGCACCCTTCTGAGTCAATCTGGTCATCGGGGCTGCAATGGATGAAAAGCCCTCCACAAACCGGCGATAATAACCTGATAAGCCCAAGAAACTCCAGATCTCTATAGCTGAGGTGGGGCTAGGACAATCTCTGACTGCTGAAATCTTTTCGGGATCACCCTCTAACGATACCACATGGCCTAGAAATGCAACTGAACTCAACCAGAACTCACACTTGGAAAATTTGGCATACAACTTACCATCCCTCAAAGTCTGGAGGACGACTCGAAAGTGTTTCTCATGCTTCTCACGGCTATGGGAGTAAATCAATATATCATCAATGAAAACAATCACAAATGAGTCCAAGTATGGCCTGAACACTCGGTTCATCAACTCCATAAAAGCAGCGAGGGCATTATCAACCTAAAATACATCACAAAAAACTCATAGTGCCCATAACGAGTGCGAAAGGCTGTCTTAGGGACATCAGAAACCCTAATCCTCAACTGATGGTAACTAGATCTCAAGTCTATCTTGGAGAACACTGTAGCACCCTAAAGATGGTCAAATAGATCATCAGTCCACGTAAAAGGATACGTATTCTTGATAGTAACCTTATTCAATTGCCGGTAGTCAAAACACATCCTCATCGAGCCATCTTTCTTCTTGACAAACAACACTGGAGCACCACAACGAGAAACACTACGCCTAATGAAGCTTTTATCCAACAAATCCTACAACTGCTCCTTCAATTCCTTCAACTCTGGCGGGGCCATACGATACGACGGAGTAGAAATAGGATGAGTTCCCTGAGGTACCGCAATACAAAAATCAATATCCCTGTGGGGTGGCATACCCGACAGGTCAGCAAGGAATACCTCTGGATACTCACGAACCATAGGCACAGACTCCAGGGAAGGAACCTCGGCGCTAGAATCACGAATATAAGCTAGATAGGCCAAACAACCCTTCTCGACCATGCGTCGCGCCTTCATATAAAAAATAACCCTACCAGAAGAATGAGTAGGAGTCCCTCTCCACTCCAAACGAGGTGCCCCTGGCAAGGCCAAGGTCACTGTCTTGGCATGACAGTCCAGAATAGCATAATAGGGGGATAACCAATCCATCCCCAATATAACATCAAAGTCAACCATATCAAGAAGTAAAAGATCAACCTCAGTCTCCAGACCACCAATAACTACTAAGAAGGCACGGTAGACTCGATCTACCACTATAGAATCACCCACCAGTGTAGACACATGCACACCAGTACTTAAGGAATCACGGGGCATACTCAAATACGGGGCAAAATATGAAGACACATAGGAGAATGTAGAACCTGAATCAAATAACACCAAAGCCTCTCGGCTGCAAACTGAAATCGTACCTATAATAACTGCATCAGAAGCCTCAACATCAGGCCTGGCAGGAAAAGCATAGAACCGAGGCTGAGCCCCTCCAACCTGAACATCACTAGGTCGACCTACTGCGGCCTGACCTCTACCTCTCAAGGGTGTCCTCCACCTCTATGAGTCTGGCCTCCACCTCTGGCACCACGACCACCACTCCTAGCTGGCTAAGGGGGTAGGGGTGCGCCTGATACGGGAACCATGGCAGGGGAACTCTGATACTGAGACCCACCAAAACCTCATGGGCAAAACCTGGAAATATGCCCCATACCACCGCAAGAATAACAAGGCCTCTGTTGTTGTGGCTGCTGACTCTAGAACTGGCCCTGTCGAACCTGATAACCACCGTGGAGCTCTGAAGCAGCGGTGCACTGATAGGTGCTGGTGGTGCACTAATAGGAGCTGGCGGTGCAGTGTGAGCTACCTGAAGTGCCGACTAATAGGGTCTAGGAGGATGTCCTCTATCGAAAGAATCCCTGCCCCCACATGAGGCTCCATTGAATTGACCGAAGTGACGGGGCCTATTGTCAGCCCCATGACCACCACCCTATGATAAAATCATCTCCATCCTCTGGCCATATTAGCTGCATCCTGGAATGAAATATCAGTACCTGACTCCTTGGCCATATAAAGCCTGATAGGATGAGCTAAACCCTCAATAAACCTCCTCACTCTCTCACGATATGTGGGGAGCATCATAATAGCATGCCGAGCTAGAGTGATGAACTTGGTCTCGTACTGAGTGACAGACATAGATCCCTGCTGGAGGCGCTCAAACTGGCTCCGAAGATCCTCCCTCTGAGTAACTGGAAGGAACTTTCCCAAGAATAACTCAGAGAATTGAGCCCAAGTCAATGGTGCACACCCAGCTGGCCTGGTCAAGCAATAGTCTCTCCACCAAGTCTTGGCAGAACCCGAAAGACGAAAAGTAGCAAAATCAACTCCATTGGACTCTACTATGCCCATGTTCCGAAGAACCTCATGACAACTTTCCAAATAATCCTGGGGATCCTATGATGGTGCACCAATAAATGTAGTAGTGATAAATTAGTTAATCTATCCAATCTTCATAAAGCATCTGCTGACATAGTTGCTCCCTCAACTGCCAGTGCCACAATGCCCGACTGAGCTACTCTGGCCGTCTGAGGTTCCGGAGTCTGAAACTATGGATTTAGCTACTCTGGTGTGCGAGTAGCAAGAGTCTGGGTCCCTCCCTCAGCCTGAGAAATGGATGGTGCATTAGTAAGAAGACCGGCCTGAGCCACACTCTCCATGAGTCCCACTAAGCGGAATGGAGCGTCATGAAGCACCAGGGTGGCAATGAACCCCTCTAGGACCTCCGCTGGTCCAACTGGGACTGTCTTAGTAGGAAACTCATCGGCAAAGTCTATCTGTGGGTCCTCTACTGGGGCTGCTGCTCTGGGCTGAGCCCTGCCTTGGCCTCTTGTACAACCTCGGCCCCTCGTAGGAGCTGCAACAGAAGGATCGGACTGCTGATCAGTAAATGAGGAAGCACGCGTTCTCGCCCTCTGTGAGAAAATAGAATCGAAACTATATTATAAATTAGAATTCAAATCGCACGACATAAAGAAGAAAAGTGGAGTTATTCCTAACTTTGCAGCCTCTAAGGGATAAGTACAAACGTCTCCGTACTGATCCCTCAGACTCTACCAAGTTTGTCCGTGAGTTGTGAGACATAAGCAACCTAGTGCTCTGATACCAACTTGTCACAACCCGAAATCCCACCTTCAGGCCGTGATGGCGCCTAACATTGCACCAGCTAGGAAAGCCAACGTGTTAACTGAATTGATTTATTAACAAGTGAAAGTAATAAAAACTGACTAGATAATTGAGATAAAATGCGGAAGCTTAAAAAAACCTAAATAACAATAGCCAATAACGAAGAAATCCCTTAAAGTAAAAACCAGAAATGGAGTCACAACCTCACGAACCAGTCTAAGGTTTATCTAAAGACAACAGTTTGAAATAAAATGATATATCTGTCTGAAAACACATAGATGACATAATGAAAGATAGATAGTGACGCAGAGATCCACGAACTCCTGCGGAACTACCTCGGTGTCGTCTGAAATGTACTGAAGGATACTCCCCCTGACGATGTCCATTGGGTCCGGCTGCGTAATCTGCACAACATAAAGAAGTGGAGGTATAGCATCAGCACAACCGACCCCATGTACTGAGTAAGTTACTAGCCTAACCTCGGGGAAGTAGTGACGAGGCTAGGACACGACAACAAATATTACCTGTGCAGTTCAATATATAAGGAAATAAACAAGAAATACAGTTATGGGGAAGAACATGCTGGGGATAAAAGGGGCAACAATTGCTAAAATAGTAGAATCAAGTACTAACTAGAATATAGAAGTAAAACAGGAAGTAACAACTTGAAACAAGTAAAATAGACAGGATAAGGCACGGCATGACCCCTCGTGCATAGCCTCACAATCACTCGGCACGGAATGTCCCCCCGTGCATAAATAATAAAGTCACTCAGCACGGAATTTCCCCTCGTGCATAACCTCACAATCACTCGGCACGGAATGTCCCCTCATGCATAAATAATAATCACTCGTCACGGAATGTCCCCTTCGTACATAATGAATATAAAAGCAACAATTGATATGAAAGTTTAACAATACGACATTGCAAATGTACAGAAATAATCAACGAAATTCTTTTGTCCCGGCAAGGGACTCAACTATAACCAATCTCACTCGGAAGTATAATGTCAACATAAAAACCCTCGACCGAACCCATAATCAATAACTTTTTACGTCATGCAATAACCTCCAGGTACCACTTCCAAGGTTCCCAATAATTCACAGCACAGAGAATATCAAAGAACATTAAATAACTCATCAAAATTAGACTCACGGGCATGCTTGACCACAACATATGGGTACCTGTCACCTGACCTATACGTTGGACATGAAATACACAAAGCAAATAAGACTATATACCTATTTTTTGGCCCATGTCACTGAATGGGTTTTGACGGTTGACAAATATTGACAAGTTGAACCAGGTCCATCAAAGCATACACACCCGAACGGAGCAGTTGGCATAAGAATCGTACAAGCATAGGAGATATCAGTGATTGTTGAGTATCAAAGAACTAAGAGGATGTCTCCTAATAGGAAAAGATTGCAAACTGATGAAGAGAATAGAAGTTGAATTCAGCAAGGACAGAAACGAAGGAAGGAAGTTGATTTTGATAAGAACTTGTTCTCCTAGGTAGAATCGGACAACAACTCAACAACTGATTTTATAAATACTCAAAGTATTACTGCTGAAATTCACGACACAAAGACGCACAAGGACTGCATTGAATCAAGTTCTGAAAGTAAAATTCCCAGATATTTGCAAGAAATAGTTCCATCTATCAGTGAGTCTAGTTGGTTATAGTAGGAGTTTTAACATTGTATCTTTTCAGCTTTAATAGAAGCAATTGTAATAGGTACACCTTGTTCAAGTTAGAGTTAGCTTGAAGTATGTAGAAATTAGCTAGAGGCTAGTTGATACAAAGAGGATTAGAGTTAGTCCTAGGATTACAAAAGAGTTTATTTTGTAAGTCTGTTTGGCTCGGAGTTTTTAGTGAAGTGTTTGAGCAAATCCTACTGAGGAGTAGGTCGTGGTTTTTTCACCTTTTAAGCCAGGTGTCTTCCATGTAAAATATACGTGTCTTTAATTTACTGCTTTATTATTCCACAAATAGTAGTAAGTAGTACACCAAGAAGAACCAGGCTCTTCTTATTCGACAACACTCGAAAATTGGGTACTGCACAATTAACTTATAATATTGTTTAGTATTGAAGTCTAAAACTTCAATTGGTATTAGAGCAGGTTATCCTTGAAAAGGCTAACACCTTGGAAATGATCAAGATGAGTGCACCACCTGGGAACTGGGATGGTCAATCAACTGCAAGGCCACCACTCTTCAATGGCCAGTACTATTCTTGGTGGAAGAATAGAATGAAGGACCACCTTATTTGCGAGGACTATGAACTCTGGGACATAGTCATTGATTGACCACTTACAAAAATGAAGAAACTGTTGAACGTGTAGATGTACCTAAGACTAGTGCTGACTGCACGGCTGAAGATCTCAATAAATTGGAGAAGAATGCCAAAGCAAAAAAGTAGCTAGTGTGTGGATTAGGACCAGATGAATATAGTAGAATCCAAAGATGCACCACTGCCAATGAAATCTGGGATACTCTACAAGCAGCCCATGAAGGAACAACTCAAGTGAAGAGGTCTAGAGGTACACTACTATACTCTCAGTATGAAAACTTCACTATGGAAGAAGGAGAGACAATCAGGAAATGTACACAAGGTTTACAACCTTGACAAATGAACTCAAGTCTCTTGAAAGAATCATACTTGAAGAATACAAGGTAGAAAAGATCTTGACAAGGGTTCTGCCTATCTCCTGGGAAAGCAAGATCATTGTTATCCAGGAATCCAAAAATATTGCAACCCTTAGACTGGATGAGTTGATTGGAAACCTCACTACTTATAAACTCAAAAGGAAAACCATGAAGATGGATGCCCCAAAGACTGAGGATCACTAAGGAAGCTGATCTGGAGGAAGATGAGATGGCCATGATAACCAAAGAATTCAGAAACTTTCTCATGGGGAAGAAGGGCATCTCCAGGGGAGGAAACTTCATTAAGGCAAAGGCACCAGAAAGGTCAGCTAATGAGGGATGCTATAAATGTGGTAAGACTGACCATCTCATTAAAACTGTACTCAGTGGGAAGTAGAGTGGAAAAAGGAAAGATATGAGAGAAGGAACAGAAGGAAGGAACAGGTTCAACCCAAGACAAACACAACAACGGATATGGTTGCTGCTTGGGGGGAAAGTTCAGATGAAGAATCAGAAGATGGTGAGACAGAAGATCAGGCTCTCATGGCAATTGGAGAATCTAATGAGGGGACTTATGAAGAACCAGTGGTAAGTGTCTCAAAGCTTCAAACTAAATAATGTTTTTATCTAAGGAGAAACTCTCTGAGTTGCTACTTGACTTCATAGATCATTCTGAGGAAACAACCAAAGAGAAAGATCAACTATCTAAAGAGTGTGCAATGCTAAAAGCAAAATGCATGGACCTGGAGATAAGGGTCAGTGAATCTGAAAAGAAAAGCACTGTCTTGATGAACCAGGTTCATCCACTCGAAACTGAGATTCTAGAGCTAAAATCTGAAAACATAAAGTTAAGACTAGAATCCAGTAAAAGGTAGTTCATCACTCTCATGTCATGTTAGAAGAAAACATAGGATAATTAAAAGATAAGATGTATGCCAGGGACGAGAAAATAAGAACTCTTAATCAACAACTTGGCAAACTCAAACATGAATTTGATCGAACCTGTAAATGGAATAAATCCTCTGACGCCCTGATATGGCTTCAAGAGAATCACAGTAGCAATAGAGGAAGGATTGGTTTTGGGAGTCAATTGCCTAAGTGGGATCCCAAAAGCAAGTATCTCACTCTCCCTGAAAAATAAAATATGCACCCATTATGGGAAGACTGTCCACTATAAATATGAGTGTGCTGTAAATAAGAAGGCAGTTAGAAAAATGAGAGATTCATTAAAAAGAAAAACTGGCTACAAAACTAGGCCAGAAAAAATCTGATTCATCCATTCTCTCATAGAAAAGGACCCAAACTAGTTTGGGTTCTTAAAACTAACCCCTGATTTCCTTTTGTAGGTTCAAGTGAGAGGAGGCAGCTATATTTGGTACTTGGATAGTGGTTGATCAAAGCATATGACTGGGAACATGGAACATTTCCTTTCACTTGATAGTCTCAAAGGAGGAAATGTCTCCTTTGGAAATGGAAAGAAAGGTGAAATTATTGGGGTTGGTAAGGTAGGTAAGGAAGATACACGATTTATTGAACATGTGTATCTAATAGATGGCTTGAAATATATTCTGATCAGTGTATCACAACTATGTGATAGAGGTAACCTGGTTTCTTTTACTTCCACAATATATTTTGTGATTAACCTGCTTACTGACAAGATTATTTTGCAGGGAAAAAGAATGAATAACATCTATGTCATAGATTTGTCCACACTGTCTGAAAATGAACTCACTTGTCTAAGTGTGTTGGACAGTGATCCCCTCCTGTGGCACAAACGACTTGGTCATGCAAGTCTAACTCAGCTTAACAAACTAGTCTCTAAGGACTTAGTGGTAGGACTTCCTAACATTAAGTTCAAGAAAGACAAATTTTTTTAGGCATGTGCCAAGGGGAAGCAGGTAAGGTCCTCTTTCAAAAGTAAGAAAATGGTCAGTACCACCAGGACGTTGGAACTGGTTCATATGGATCTATGCGGTCCTATGAGAACTTTAAGTAGAGGTGGTAAGAGATATGTGATGGTGCTAGTTGATGATTTTTCAAGGTTCACTTGGACCTTATTCCTGTCATCTAAGGATGAAGCATTTGATATATTCACCTCAATTGTTAAGCAAATTCAAAACCAATTGGGTCATCAACTGGCATCAATAATATCTGACCATGGTACTGAATTTGAGAATATTAAGTTTGCTGAGTTCTGTGATGAACATGGTGTTAATCATAATTTTTCTGCTCCTAGAAGCCCATAGCAAAATGGGTTTGTTGAAAGGAAAAACATAACTCTTGAAGACATGGCAAGAACCATGCTTCTATCAAGAAAACTACCTCACAGCTTCTGGGCAGAAGCAATTAACACTACATACTACATTATTAATAGATGCATGACCAGACCTCTGGTAGAGAAAACTCCCTATGAATTACTTAAAGGGAGAAAGCCCATCATATCTCATCTTAGGGCTTTTGGATGCAAGTGTTATGTGCATAATAATGGCAAAGATTCTCTAGGAATATTTGATCCCAGAAGTGATGAGGGAGTGTTCTTGGGATATTCAACACATAGCTAAGCTTATAAAATATACAATAAAAGAACTATGTGTGTAGAAGAAAGTGTACATGTTGTCTTTGATGAAACTAACACTTTATCTGAGAGACAGGAAACAGAAGACGAGGAGCTTGGACTGGTGAGGAGCAAGGACCACATTGAAGCACCTATGACAGATGGAACAGGTGATGGACCAGGTTCAACAATCCCACGCAACTCGACAGGGGGAATTCTGCATGGAAATACTGGACCTGATCCTGTTCCACAACTACAAGACAACATGGAACAATCCATAAGTGAACAACTGCTACTCAAACCACACAAATATTAAAGTTCTCACCCACTTGAGAACATCATAACAGACTTGAGATCTGGAATCAAAACTAGATCCTCCTTGAACATTTGTGTGCGTTTTATGCATTTCTATCCTTGATTGAACCAAAGAACATTGCTGAAGACTTGCAAGATGCTAATTGGGTAACATCCATGCAAGAAGAGCTGAATCAATTTGGAAGGAGTCAAGTATGGCACTTGGTACCCAGGCCACTAGACAGATCAGTAATTGGCACCAAGTGGGTCTTCAGGAACAAACTCGATGAGGAGGGAACTGTTATAAGAAATAAGGCTAGACTAGTTGTTCAAAGATACATCCAAGAAGAGGAAATTGACTATGATGAAACCTTTGCTCCTGTGGCAAGATTGGAGACAATCAGAATTCTTATAGCATTTGCTGCACACATGGAATTCACTCTTGATCAGATGGATGTAAAGAGTGCCTTTCTTAATGACTATTTGAAGGAAGAGTATTTGTAAAACAACCTCCTGGTTTTGAAAGCAAAGAGTCACATGATCATGTATATAAACTTGATAAGGCTCTCTATGGTCTGGAGCAAGCGCGTAGAGCTTGGTACGAGATATTGTCAAAATTCCTGCTGGAACATGGTACAAACGAGGCAAGACAGACAGTACTTTGTTCCTAAAAGTAAAGGGAAAAGATCTTCTTATTTTGAAAATATATGTTGATGGTATCATATTTGGGGAAACTACTGAAAAGCTTAGCAAGAAATTTGCTACATTAATGGGGAGTGAGTTTGCAATGAGTATGATGGGTGAGCTAACCTTCTTTTTAGACTTGCAAATCAAACAAAATCCACATGGCAAAATGATACATCAACAGAAGTATGTGAAAGAACTCCTCAAGAAATTCAAAATGGAGGATTCAAAGGAGATAGATACCCCAATAACCACAGCTACAAAATTGGATGTGGATGAACCTGGTTCATCCGTTGATCAGAAGACATACAGAGGGATGATTGGGTCTCTACTCTATACACCTCATATTGTGTTCAATGTGGAACTATGTGCTAGGCTTCAAGCCAATCCAAAGGAGTCTCACCTCACTGCAGTAAAAAGAATTTTAAGATATCTGAAGGGCACAACCGAACTGTGCCTTTGGTATCCTAAAGGTAGTAATTTTAACCTTGCAGGATATGTTCATGCTGACTATGCAGGTTTCTTGGTTGACAGGAAAAGTACTTCAGGCATGGCTCACTTTTTGGGCTCCTGCCTTATCTCTTGGGCCACCAAGAAACAAAATTCAGTAGCCTTGTCTACTCCTGAGGCTGAATATATGGCTGCAGCTTCTTGCTGTGCCCAGTTGCTATGGATCAAGCAACAACTCCTGGAATTTGGTATATATGTGGGATGCATTCCTATTTACTGTGATAACACTTGTGCAATTAGTATGACTAAGAACCCGGTTCATCACAAGAGAACTAAGCACATAGATGTTAGGCACCATTTCCTGAGGGATAACTATGAAAAAGGAATGATCTCAATCGAATTCTGTGCTACCGATCGTCAAATTGCTAATATATTTACCAAAGCATTGAGTAGGTAGCATTATGAGAAAAACTGGCTTGAATTAGGGATGATTAAGATCACCTAATTGAAAAACAAACAAAAAAAATTTTTTGCTAGAAAATTTTAATTAGGTACTTAATAAGATTAATCATTGCTCAGTACTATGTCTTTATTACCATACTATTTTGACATGTATTAATATGATTCACTAGTCATTAATGATGTTTCTCCATCTTTGTGAATTGAGACAAAATAAAGATTTTTAACAGGATGAACCTGGTTCATCCATGCTGGTTTACGTGACTGACAAGGTACGTTCTCATCTCCATACATGTATTAATTCAAGTACAGTCATACATGAGCAGGACTCTATCAATTTATGGTTCAAATTCAATTCTCGTACTTACCCAAATAATGAACAAGTTTCAAGAAGTCCCGTCTCAATTAATTAGCCTAGTGTTAAGGGGAAAGTAACTGTCTAATTAATGTCCAATCGCTAATAGTTCTTAATCGATTAGGATCCTACTTGGGTTAATACACTTTCGTTGTAATCTCCCCAGCCACAAGTTATAAATATGCCATCATTACCCATTGTGCATAAAACAACAGTCGAACCTTGTTCAACTTACTCAACTCAAAATCCTTACTGCCTGTTATTTTCTTCTCTCTCTAACAAAATCAAAATCATGTCGTCTCCTGCACCAGCTTCTTCTGACTCATCGCCAAACAGAGATTATGATGGGGGAAACTATGAATCCAACTCAAACTCTCCCTCAGCCTATAGTTTCGAGTCTCCTGAAAAATCATCAACCCCAAAACATTCTACAATCCCTAGACCCACACCAACCCTACCCCAGACCCCAAAACCCATTGTGTTAAGGCTATTGCACGTAAATCTGTGGCTTCTGGTTCAAGAGCAAAATTCTTGGAAGAATTGTTACGTGCTGAGGAAGTCTCCAAAAAAGAATCATCCAATGATTCATTCAAATCAGCTAATAAAGACGAAGCACCTGGTTCATCCAGTATTGAGAAAGGTAATACTGAACTTACATCTGATTTGAATTCTGCTAAAAATCGATTTGTATTGGTGGGGTCTGTGGTGGATGTGGAAGTGCCACGAAGGCAAAGAAAATTTGGGAAGGAGAAAAATCTTGAGAACGAGGGTGAAGTATATGTGAGGGGATCCGGGGAGGATGGTATCACGCTTGCAATTTGTGGCCCCATTCTTGATAATCTTGAAGAAGATGTCATGGCTTTAGGGGGAACTACTGAAGTTGAGGAAGTTGTTGCTGGGTTGGAGAAGTTAATGAAGGAAATTGATGAACATGTTTCTTCTGGGGAAGAACTTTGGCTGAAAGACTGAAGAAGCTGGGGGACTCATACAACCCCAAAAAGAGAAGGACTCTAAAGTCCAAAAATTCTAAAGCCTCAGTTCCTTCAAAGAAAAGGAAGACTGCTGATTTTGTGGGTATACATGTTCCTAGGGTACGCGCTACGAGAAATACTGTACGAGAAGAGGAGGAGAAATTTGAAAAATCTCTGCAAGAGAGCAAAAGAAAGAAGGCAGAGAAGGGGGAAGCAAAGGTAGGGGAACCTGTTATTGTTGATGATGAAGGGTTGTTGGACCTGGTCCACAAGAAGAGGAGGCTGCTCCAGTAGCTATCAAGACACCCAAGCCCAAAAAGGCTAAGACTTCTTCAAAGAAGTCAGCTACTGTGTCCATCACCACTGGGAGTACTGTTTCGAGGACAAGGTCTAAGATAAAGAAGGTGAAGACAGTACAGATTGTTGAGACGGATGATGATCCAGAATGGAGTGGAGAGGAAGAGAAGGAGTTTGGAGAAGTATCTACTGGCAAAGTTGCCACGTTTGGTAAGAGAAAAATCTTGAAGGGAAAATTGTTGAAGGATTTGGAGGAGCCCGGAATGATATTTACTGGATTTTCTGCCAGCGCAGGGCTGGAAGGACATGTTCCTTCACATGGAAGGAAGGCTGGTCAGAAATGAAGTTGTGGAGTTCATGGGGAATTCCACAGTCATTGGAGGCAGGGTCACCTCATTGGTCAAGGGAGTTGAAGTCTCCTTTGATGCTCAAGAACTGGGAGTCATTCTAGATATTCCACCCGAGGGTTATGAAAACTACACGAGGCAGAGATGGCCTTTTTTAGATGGAATGGCCTCATCTCTTAATATCACCAAACTCTTCTGCGACAATGAGAAGGAGCTTGAACCTAGGGTTGTGTACAAGAGTGAGATGAAGCCTGAGCACAAACTGTTCTTTGAATTTATGATCAAATTCCTGCTGCCTAGACAAGAACTAAGACACACTGCTAACTACATGGATTTAACCCTCATGGAGTGTATGTACAGAGGAAAGCATATAAATTGGCCAGCTTTTATCATCCAGCTCTTGGACAGAGTGGTGAATGGAAACAAAACCCATGTGGTCCCTTATGGATTTATTCTGACTACAGTTCTTGCTCATTTTGGAATTCCTACAAAGAAGGCTGAGATGGCTACTGCTAAGGATTTCTTTTGGAAGGACACTCTGCTGTCTTGTGATTATACTGTCAATGCCCCAGCAGATGAACCTGGTTCATCTCGGAAGCAACAAGTCAACAGCAAGGTCCGTACTCTGGTGCAGGAAAGCGAGTTAAAAGATATGGAGATCCTTCGATTGATGTTTCGCTTAATTGAGGTGGAGCTGAGTGTGATGCTCTCAAAGGTGAGTTAGCAAAAGAGAAGGAGAAAAATGAAGGTGTTTTACACCAAATGTTGTCCCTTCTACAAACCAAGAACCCAGCCTCATCTGCACCCTGCGAGCCATAGGAATGTCCAGTGCTACCCTCTCCAAACCTATCAAGTGCCCAGTTCGGGATAGTGTCTAGTTTGTTTCAGTTTTTATTCTGTTTTTCTCATCTTTTGGCTGTTTTGATTTTTATCTGTTTTGGTGCTAGTCATCCCTGTTAATCAATGAAAGCTTGTTGTTTTGAAAAATGTCTCAATTTCTTATTTAGCTTACATTATTAGTTTTTTGTGATGATTAATCATGTTTGCACCTGTAGTTGCATAAGTTGGCCATGAGTAAGAATTAAAACTAGTATCATTTTGCAACTTTCCATGATGCCAAAAGGGGGAAGATGTGCTGTGTGATATTTATAACCTAATGAACCTGGTTCTCAATGATTAATGCTTAAAAATATACAAAGTATTTAAAGTGTATACAGGATAAAAGCACAGAGTTTGTCGTCATTAAAAACGAGGGAATTTGTTGGCCCATGTCACTGAATGGGTTTTGAAGATTGACAAATATTGACAAGTTGAACCAGGTCTATCAAACCATACACACCTGAACGGAGCAGTTGTCATAAGAATCGTATAAGCATAAGAGATTTCAGTGATTGCTGAGTATCAAAGAACTAAGAGGATATCTCGTAATACGAAAAGATTGCAAACTGATTAAGAGAATAGAAATTGAATTCAGCAAGGATAGAAACAAAGGAATGAAGTTGAGTTTGATAAGAACTTGTTCTCTCAGGTAGAATCGGACCAGAACTCAACAATTGACTTTATAAATACTCAAAGTATTACTGCTGAAATTTACGACACCAAGACGCACAAAGAATAAATTGAATCAAGTTCTGAAAGCAAAATTCCCAGATATTTGAAGAAGAACTATTGTGCAAAAGCTACAGTTCAACTAGAAGAAACAGTTCCATTTGTTTATCAGTGAGTCTAGTTGGTTGTAGTAGGAGTTTTAACATTGTATCTTTTCAACTTTAATAGAAGAAATTGTAATAGTTACACATTGTTCAAGTTAGAGTTAGCTTGAAGTATGTAGAAATTAGCTAGAGGCTAGTTGATACAAAGAGGATTAGAGTTAGTCCTATGATTACAAAAGAGTTTATTTTGTAAGTCCGTTTGACTCAGAGTTTTTAGTGAAGTGTTTGAGCAAATCCTATTGAGGAGTAGGTCGTGGTTTTTTCACCTTTTGAGCCAGGTGTTTTCCACGTAAAATATCTGTGTCTTTACTTTACTGCTTTATTATTCCGAAAATAGTAGTAAGTAGTACACCAAGATGAACCAGGTTCTTTTGATTCGACATCACTCGAAAATTTGGTACTGCACAACTAACTTATAATATTGTGTAGTATTGAAGTCTAAAACATCACTATTCTCTCAAGCTATGGTTAGGCCAAACACTTACCTCGGCTCCAAAAATTCAAGTCAAGCCTCTAGCACTGCTTTCCCTCTCGAATCCAACTCCAAAACGATAGTATCTAGACATAATCGAATCAACAATATCAATAATGACTCAATAATTCAATCCCAACGCCTAATTATGCATTTCCCATCATTCTTCCAAAAATACCAAAATTTGACCCCGGGCCCGCTTGGTAAAAACCCGAGCTTCGGACCAAAACCCGACCACCCATTCCCCACGAGCCTGAATATACAATATGTTTTGAAATCCGATCCCTATACGAGGTTGAATTCCCAAAAATTCCAAATGCCCTAACTCTACCCAAAACCCGAATTTCTACCTTTGATTTCATGTTTTTATACCTAGAATCTAGTAAATGTTGAAGAAAATGGAAGAAAATAAGTTAAAGATCACTTAACTAAGAGATTATGGTGAGTAAATGCTTCAAAAATCGCCTAAGAACTTTGGAGAAGAAGGGGTTTATGAAAAAAGGGTGAATCCCGTGTAAGTGTTCTGTTTTGGGGTCATTTAAATCACTCGGTAAAAATGACCTACGCGATCGCGAAGAAATGAGTGCGATCGCGGAGAGTACTGGACAATGACCCTCGCGATCCCGATCAAATGACCGCATTCGCGTAGAGTAATATGCTACCCAGCCCCCAGATCCCTTTAACACTATGCGATCTCGTGAGGCCCCTCGCGGTCGCGTAGAGTACTACCCCCAGGCTCTGTGATCGCGTTCTAGGCCCTGTTTGCGTAGGGTAATTTGCCAACCCCCAGCCATATGAACATCGCGATCGCTTTAATTACACCATGATCGCGGAGGGTAAATCACAGAACACCAGAAACAACAGAACAGCAGATTGTTTTAAGCCTAAATCACCCCGACGCCTACCAGAAACTTACCCGAGCCCTCGCGGCTCATAACCAAATATACACACGACTTCAAAATCATCTTACGAACTTATTTCAAGTAATAAAACCACCAAAATAACTTTAAAAACAATTAATTAAACTCAAAAATCTATTGAATTTTCTCAAACTTCATAAACTTCTAAATTTTCTAACTTTGATCTGAAACAGGTCAAACCAAGTCCGGTTCTTACCAAATTTTACAGATAACTCACATAACAATATTGAACCTGTTACAAAACCATAATACGGGCCCGGTAACACAGATTTCACATCAAAGTTCATTTTCAGAAAATAATTTTCTTTAAAAATTCATTTCTCGGACTTGGGACCTCAGAATTCGATTCCGGGCATACGCCCAGGTCCCGTATTTTCCTACGGATCCTCCGGGACCATCAAATCATGGGTCCGCGTCTGTTTATCAAAAATGTTGACCAAAGTCAACTTTATTAAATAATTATTATAAGAACATCATTTTATCAATTTTCCACATAACGGCTTCCCGGCTACACGTTCGGGCTGCGCACGTATATCTAGGTGAGATAAAAGGAGGCTTTCATGGTCTCGGAACATGCATTTAGCTACAATTACATGGGATGACCTTTTGGATCATCACACCCGTGATGTTGAGATGAGTTGCCCGAGTGGCTTGAGAGGATGACTGATTGAGGCCGAGAGCCAAGATTTGTCAGGATAGTTATGGATCGGGCTGTGCGTCGCAGCATATGTATATTGGATTGGGCTGCACGCCGGAACAACATAGTGCTTGGGCTGTAGGAGCCCCTGTGGAGTCTGTACACCCCTAGTGAGAACATTCGACTATATATATATATTGGATCGGGCTGCAGGCCGCAACATACGTAATATGGATCGGGCTGCACGCCGCATCGTATTTTAGGTGGATCGGCTGCATATCGCATCAGTTGTGTGAATACCCAGTACTTATCGAGTGAGAGTGCTTAGTGTGAGCATGGAATACCGATAGTATAATTCACGAGTGAATGAGAGACCTTGTTATGAGTGATATTGTGCCAGAGAGGACGTTACATTGTAAAATTTACTGTTTTCTCACTCTTCTTTATACTGAGCTTTTCTAATAAAAGTTGAATTACTATTTTTATAAATTTTTAATTTATAAAAGCTCGTCACTGCACTCAAGTTTTTAGATACTTTGGTTACTTACTAAGTTGGCCTACTCACGTTACTCCCTATACCTCTGTGTACAGATCCAGGTACCGGACCATCTCACTAGTTTATTTCTGACGAGCTTGGAGTTTGTTCAAGGATCGTGGTAGCTGCTCAGCGTCCCCAGCTCATCTCATTTCCTTTCCCAGTTCATAGATTTTTCACACTTTGGATTTATGTTAGTAGCAAAGTCATTGTCTTATACGTTGTATTTACCGTCTTAGATGCTCATGACAGTTGACTACAGAGGCCTGGGTCGATATTAGATTTTGATCGTTTGGATTATTACCTTCTTGTTGAACTTGTCCTAAGAAGGAAATCTTTATCAGAATATGAGGATATATTTTCTTGTTGATTCCATTGTGTTAGAGGGCTAGCCTAGTTTCACGATAGGCGCCATCACGGCCCTTGTTGGTTTAGGCAAGTGACAATTACCGACCAAAGTTGGTCGGTCATGTCAAATTTTCTTTGACCAAGCAAGTCTGACCAGCTCAATCAACGTGTTGACCAGTTTACTGACCAAATACCACCAATGGATTATCTAACCCTAGGAATCGCTCATTCACTTCGAATTAATTTTGAGAAAGATAATTTGGGTCTGGGAAAGATTAATTAACAAGAACTTGAGGCTTCATACCTTAATTTTATAGATTCTACCTAGGGATATGATTGAACTACTTTAGCCATATTCGGGTGTGCTTAATCTCTTAATTGTTTTAGGGATAATTCAATAAGGAAGTCTTGTTAGTATTTGGAAGAAGCTAATATAGAATTATTACCCGAGGCTAATTAACATAAACTCGCTCATATTTGTAATCGTGAAATACATTGGATCGTTACTTGAATGTAAGTGCCTATGCATCCATACTTGAAGCCATTGATCATTTTACTAGCTTTCTAGGTTAATTTACATTTTCGCAATTAGTTATAAATATTTTCTCAAAACCGTTCTAAGTGTTTGGCTTAGCATAATAAGTGATTATTCTCTTACACGCCTGATCGCCTGCATATTGTTCTCTGTAGGATTCGGCCCCGACTCATAGTTGGGTAAATTATATTGCATATGACCGTGTCCATTTACTGTTTAATAGGGAATTTGGAAGTCATCAGTGTACCAAGCTCTTCGATGCAGTGACCCCCCCCCCCCCCCCCCCCCCCCAAGATATTTGTTGACCCTGTCTCGTCCTTGTTTTCCCAAATCCTCCCACCACATGTAGAGAACTAGTGGAATCTGATCGATAACCTTCAACGGTAAATTCGGAACAATGCTCATTCGGCAAATTTTTTAAATTAGGACGACTGGTTAGAACATGTGAGTTTTGTTTGAAAATTGACAAGAAAAAGATAATTTTTTGCAAAATTCGACTTAAAACAAATCACGGCTACTTTTGCAAATACGGCCCTTCAGCACTTCAGAAGGGAAGATTTCAGGGCTTTGTTTGCCAAGTGGCCAAAACTTAGATAGGCGGCTATTCTTGCAAAAACAGCCTTCCGGCTCTCGTCAGAACATTTCTGGGTATTTGGACAAAAATGACATCACCTAACTTTATTTATGACAAAATTTCATATTTTGGTTATTATTTTGCAAAAGTGGGACTGGACCCAATGAAGGTTGCCTACGTATCTCACATCCGGTAAGAATCAAGCCCGCGTAGTTCGGTAAGTTTTGACGCAACAGGAAAATATGATTTATTTTGAAATGATTCTTCCTTTTTTCTACGTTTATTTCTTCTTCTTTTTTCAAAATTTCGGTAGAGTTTCGAGATATTTTGAAAACTGGAATTTTCAGAATCGGAAGATTTTCTCTCTACCTCACTCTTGGTTTTTCTCGATTTTCTTTCGCTATTCTAGAAGCAGGTCAACATGCAAGCCGAAATAAGTAAATGCACAAATAGCACGTAAAATACATCAGGATGGTCTTTTAAATTGGGTACACCTGTCATAGACATACCCAACCCTTGTATCGAGTCCTCAAAGCCAAATGTACGTGATGCAAACAAATGTACCTTCTATGGATCCGACATGAGGTTATTTCATTCTAAGCTAAAATTCTAGGTGTATTGTTCAAGACCTGGCTTACCCGAGCAGACAACTCGAGCCGGGGGAGGGACAACGTACCGATAACGAAAAGGCTATCCGACTTTGTAACTGATCTGATCCTCGTTCTAAATTAGGGTATGACACTAACAGAAAAGAAGTCACGCCAGCGTACACTTCCCAGAAGATTCAGAAGACTCAGAGAGAAGAAGGGTTTCACAACAATTTTATATACAGTTAAACCAATATCAAAGCGGTAAAAAGTGACATTTAGCACATTAGGCTCAAACACGTAAAAAAAATTAGATAATAAATAAAAACCAAGTATAACAGTTATTGTAAGCTCGAATTCTCGAATCCTGAACTAAAGATTCTGGGTTTGGTCCCCAGCAGAGTCGCCAGAGTTGTCACACATCCTTTTTCCCGAGGGAATAAGGAGTTTTTCCAACTAAAGTGACATTAATCGAAATAGGATAATTAGGGTGTCTCAAGTCACCGGTTTATTTTAAATCCCAAATCGAGAAAATTTGACTCTGTTTGAAAGTATGCGAAAATCAGAAAACCGGGTAAGAAATTATGTTAACTCGGGACAAGGTGTGAGGCACTATCGAGTTTCGTGGTTTTAGCACGGTCATTCACCTATTAATAATTGGCCTAATTATCTGATTAATTACATGTTTTAGAACCTTTTATGTGTTAATGCTTCTATACCGCCTTTAATTATTTTAAATAATTATGGAATTTATTTAAACAAGTCGTGATATCACGCACTCACTTGGTTTTGTACATATCGCGAATCGCGACATGAGAAACACACCCGCGATCTACAACATGTTGATTTTTATTATTGTTTGAAGTTATGGCGAACTCACGTGAAACGCACACTCGAATTGGGATTATGTATCATGACTATGCCACGGGAACCATTATCATAGTTACAATAATTATTTAATCGCACCTGAAGCAAGCTACATTATTCGTGAATTGTTCTTCCTAAAACTTTGGGATTATTGTGAAGGTCACAAGTTTATGGAATAACTGTGGAAAAGCGTGAAATAGATTAATTATGGAGAAGTAAACTAGCGATTTTTTAAAAAAAAAAAAAAAAAGAAGAAGAAATGACAAACAACATGTTCACTATTTTGGGTCTTAGCGAAATTAAAATTGGCCACCGATAAATATGTTGGAGACCTTCAGTCCAAATAATGTTTTACACCCAATGTGGTCCAACCAATTTCCATTAATTTACTAGTAACTAATACTTGAAACTAGACCAAAATCCAAGGCGCGAATAGATAGATACAGATAGAACAAAAATGATCACAAAAATGTGGATTAGATTAAATCAAGGCGTGACGAAAATTGAAAGCTATTAATTCATTGAAGAAACCTGTTACAACTTAATTTCCCATATCATTGCCTCCACAAGACAAATTTACCATAAAAGAAATAACTCATATATACAGTAACAAGAAAATTAACAAATTAATACAAATTTATCGATGAGGTTAACCATATGAACTACCCAAAAGGGAAAATAAACCAATCTTAAAACATACTAAACAGGAAAACAAATCAATCTTAGAACACTCAGAACGACAAGTTTTAAATCTTAATGCAGGCAAGGAAATATCGTTTTTCAATTATTACTTGGGTATGTAAATAATATTCTTTGTTTTCCATCATTTTTACATGTGTCAAAAAAATATTATGACATTTCCGTTCTTACGGCCTGTTCAAATCGATTATTATTTATGCAGAACCTATGACACCGGAGAATTACGCTTTTTCTCCCGCCTCAGCTTCGCGGATGGAAGGAGGGCGAGAGCGTAGCACGCACGCCCTCTAGTATAAAATTGCGTGTGCGCGCAGGTGATATACATCACTTGGAGAAAGAAGTTATACTGGCCAAAATCATGTGGTACCCCTAGTAAAAATAGCGTGTCTCTTCTTTATGATGGTCAGAAAAATGCCAAAACTAAAATTGGGATAAAGAAGAATAACGTTTGTTATAGAAAAGCTTTTAAATGGAAAGTGGTCACGTGAACATGGGAAAAAAGTGGGAAGATGGGGATTCTAGGGTGAGGATTTGGGGTGGTGGGATGGTGGCCGCCGGTTAGGGAGGTGGGGAATTTAGGGGCGGTTAGGATTTTCTTGAGAGAGAAGGGGGAAGATGGGAAATGGACAAGNGGGGGGGGGGGGGGGGGGGAGTTGGTCCGACACTTATAAAGAGGGAAGGTGATTAGTTCATGGCTGTTGCATCAAGGGAAAATGAAGGGGTGGGATTGTTTGAGGCAAAACATGGTCCTTTAGTTTATTGAGGAGGGATTGGACCGGTTTAGCGTTTAAAAGGGATTGGGCTTGGGCGCATGTGGAGAAGGAATTGGGCTTGGAACCAAAGCCCAGTCCGATTTAAACTCAAGTAACATTCCCCTTTTTCTTTCTTTGCTTCTCTTCCTTTGGTTTTTTAACTAAAATCCTAACCTAAAGTCAATTTTCAAAATTAAACCTAGTTTAACTAACTAAACAACTTAACACTAATGAAAGGAAGTTATTTAAAACTAAAAGCTAAAATGTAGACATGACTATCATATTTTCTATGATTTTGTTTAATAATTCAATTAATTCATGTAATTAAATCCTAGATGCAATTAAGATCTAAAATGTTGTGCAGTGAAATATTAAACATTTTTTGGTATTTTTTGTTAATGATTTTAAGATTTTAAATATGCATAAAAAATGCAACTAAATGCAAATAATTTATTAACAATAATTCCTAAAAATTTTATGAAAATGTAACGACCCCGCTGGTTGTTCCGAGAGTTTAGCCTCTTTCTCCCATTTCTGCTTCATTGTTTGTGTGGTTCATCTCTTTTGGGTTATGTTGGGTTGGTTGGCTCGGGTTCAGAGTGATTGTGGATAGAAATTAGACACTTACTCTCTTAACTTGGTTCAATAGTTGGAAAAGTCAACCGGAAGTTGACTTATAGGTATATGATCTCAGAATGTGTTTTTATGGTTCGTATGGCTTCGTTAGTGATTTTCGACTTAGGAGTGTATTCGGAATGTTATTCGGAGGTCTGTGGTAGAATTAGGCTCGAATTGGAGAAATAGGATTTTGGCGATTTGCGGTCGGCAATGGAAAATTAATTATCAGGATCAGAATCGAATTCCAGAAGTTGGAACAGGTTTCTAGTGTCATTTGGGATGTGTAGGCAAAATTTCAGGTCATTCAGACGAGGTTTGGTTAGTTTCAGCATTGTTGGCAAATTTCGGAAGTTTAGAAATCCTTAGGCTTGAATTTCGAGTAAATTTTTTGATTTGATGTTGGTTTTAGTGTTACGAAGTTTCGACTAAGTTCGAATAATCATATATGACTTGTGGGTATCGTTGGTTGAGGTCCCGAGGGCCTCGGGATTGAGTTCGGATGGTTATCGGAGGTTTGGACTTGGGAAATGCAAAAAGTTGCTGTTGGTGCCAGTTTACTGGTGTGGTCGCACCTGCGGATGGGGTGCCACAGGTGCGATGATCGCTGGTGCGGTGGGCCATGCGAAGATGCGGAAAAAGGAAGGCTGGCCTGGAAGCGCGGATGCGGTATTTTGGTCGCACCTGTGAGCCCTCATGTGCGAGGTGAGGGCCACAGATGCAGAAGTCGGGATTAAAGTCATGGTCACAGATGCGCACCTGGGACCTTAGGTGCAGGTCCGCAGGTGCGGTGATCGCTAGGCAGAAAGTATAAAAGGATGCTTTCACGAATTTTCTTATATTTCACCATTTTTGAAGATGGGTTTAAAGCTTTTTGAGGGGTTTTGAAGAGGGATTCAAGGGTAACACATCGAGGTAACATTTTTGAACCTAATACTCGATTCTATGTTGGTATTTGAATGATTAATCATGAAATTTGTGGGATTTAATGTTGTAATTTTAGGGGTTAGGACTTGGAAACATGAGACTTTGATTTAAGGATTTGAGGGGTCATTCGTTGTCAGATTTTGACGTATTTGGTATGTATGGACTCGTGAGAGTGTAAGGATTCTAGTTTTGTGATCTTTGTCGAGTTCCGAGACGTCGACCCGGGGGTCGGGTTTGGCCGAATTTGGGATTTGTGTTTTAGTTTGATAATTTTGATGTGGGCTTCGGTCCTTTAGCATATACTAATGATATAATACTGATTTTGGTTAAATTCGGGGCGATTTGTGGCCGAGTCGAGCGGCAAGGGAAATGCGGAGTAGAGTTTTGGCTTCATTGAGGTAAATAACACTTCCAATCTTGGTTCTGAGGGTTCGAAACCCCGAGCCACTTGTTACATGATTAGAATTGGGTGACGCATATGCCATGTGACGGGCGTGCGGGCGTGCACCGTGTTATTCGTGACCTAGTTCATTCCATGACACCGTTTATTGGTTCTCTCTTGTTGATACATGTGCTTCTATCAATATGACTGATGTGAACATTCTATAAATCATGCTAAAGGTTTTGTTAAGGCTTCACGCCGATACTGTTGAGACCCGAGCGATTGTCTTAATGCGAACATGTTAGAGATCATGCTAGATATTATGTTAAAGCTTTACGCTGATGTTGTTGAGACCCGAGTGGTCGTTCATTTATGTCATCTCATATGTTTCATTGATATTATATACTCAACCATGTCATTGCATATCATATCATGTCTCAATCTTAGTAATTGTTGTTTTGCACATTATATCATTGATTCAGGCTAGTTCATGCATTCTGAGCCCATGTGAGCGAGACAGGAGAGTGATGACTTATGTGAGGCCGAGAGCCTGATAATGAGTGACAGATACATGGATCGGGTTGCATGCTGCAGTGGTATGGGATCGGGCTGCACACTACAACGATATTGGGTCAAGCTGCACGCCGCAGCGAGATAGCGCTTGGGCTGTAGGAGCCCCTCCGGAGTCTATAACACACCCCCAGTGAGTGTAGTGATATTTGAGTGATGGATCTTCCCTGGACATGGATCTTGTCTGAAGTGTTTATGCTTGGAGATTGATCTTCTCCACGAGGCTGGATTGTCCTGTTTCCATCGGTATTAAGTGACTAAGGTCAGTGACGTGTGTACGTATTCTGGGATGGATCTTCCCTTGGTCATTGAGTCGTATACAGTACCGAGTGGTTGTGAGGTGTATCATTATCTGGAGATGGTTCGTCTACTTAGGGATATATCAACCTTCCTTCTATCTGATGTGTATATATTTTGGGAGGGATCTTCCCTGGGCTATGCGAGTCATATACAGTACTGAGTGGACGAGTATTTGAGAGTGGGAGCACATTGTGCATTTCATACTAATGATGCATTGGCATGTAGAATACGTTGAGGTATATATGTTAAACTGTTCGGAACTATATTTACCTTATCACTTGAGTTGTCTAGTTAACTGAAAGCATGCTTATATTTATGTACATTTATTCTGTCATACTTGGAGGTTTAGTGCGTCACTACCTCTCAGTCCACAGATTGGGCTTGTTACTTACTGAGTTGGTGTACTCACGTTACCCCCTGCACCTTCTGTGCAGATTCAGGTGCCAAGAATAAGTGAGAGCTGGTTTACTCCCTTGGAGCACTTCGGAGATTGCAAGGTAGACGCAACCTTGTCTCTCTCTTTCCTATTAGTCATTTTGTTTATTCTCAGACAGGTTTGTAGTGAGGGAATGGTACTAGACTTTGTATTCCCTTTTTAGTTTCTCATGACTGATGACTCTGGGTCTTGGGGTTGTATTTGAATGTTTTACCTAACTTTGTTTGCTTTGAAATGCTAAAAATGGAAGATTTATGAAATATTGGTTGATAGGGAATCAAACGAAAGGTTTTTCTTATGTTATGCTTAGTGAACTGACTAGCCTAGTATCAAGATAGGCGCCATCACGGCCGGGTTGGTTTTCATGTCGTGACAAGTTGGTATCAGAGCCCTAGGTTACATAGGACTCACCAGTCGTGAGCAGGTTTAGTAGAGTCTTATGGATCGTTATGGAGACGTCTGTACTTATCTTCGAGAGCCTACAAAACCCTTAGGAAAATCTCACATTATTGAATTGTTGGCGTGCGAATCTGTCGATTATGGTAACTAAATTTCGGTTGTTTCATTCTCTCACAGATGGTGAGGAAAAGTACTACCAGTCATGATGGTCAGCCACTAGTTGGGCCTGTGAGAGGTCGAAGCCGCGGTCGAGGCTGTGGTAGAGGGAGGGTTGTATCCCGCGTAGTGGCTGGGGAAGTACCTACGGACCCTCCAATTATTCTAGATCAGGTCCCAGACGCAGATGTTCCAGTGGGACCAGCTCAGGCACCAGGTGTGCCTATTGTTATACCGGGTCTTCAGGAGACCTTGGCCTAGATTTTGACCACATGCACCAGTCTTGCACAGGCGGTCGCTGTTTCTACATCAACAACTACTTCACAGGCTGGAGGAGGCACTCAGACCCCTGCCACTCGTACATCCGAGCAGGTTGTTCATGGACTTTAGACATCGGGGGCAGCTCCAGCCCAGGCGGTTGCACATGTTCAGGATCTTGTGATTCCCGACATGCCCGATGACAAGAAGCGTAGGTTGGAGAGGCTTGGTAGACTTCAGCCGCCGACTTTCAGTGGTACTGAGGGCCAGGATGCCTAGGGTTTCTTAGACAATTGTCAGAGGATGCTTCGTACATCAAGGGAATGGAGACCATTGGGATCTCGTTTACTACCTTCTAGTTCCCAGGAGCTGCATTTACTTGGTAGGAGGCTTATGAGAGGCATAGGCCCGTTGGTGCAGCGCCCCTTACATGGCAACAGTTTTCCACTCTCTTCTTAGAGAAGTATGTCCCACAGTCCCGCAGAGAGGAGATGTGCAGGCATTTTGAGAAGTTGCGTCAGGGTGATATGACGATGTCGTAGTATTAGATGACGTTTTTTGAGATTTCTCGACATGCTATTTGGTTGGTCCCTACAGAGAAATATAGGATCAAGAGATTTGTGGGTGGTCTCATGTATCAGCTTCATATTCTTATGACCAGAGAGAGGGTGTCATGTGCTACGTTTGAGGAGGTTGTTGATATTGCCCGAGATATTGAGTCAGTTCGTCGCCAGGAGCGAGATGAGAGGGAGGCCAAGAGGCCTCGAGGATCTGGTAGTTTTGGTGGAATTCCTTCAGGAGGACAGTTTCAGTACGACAGAGGTTGTCCATTCAGCAGGCTCAGCTAGGTCGCTCAAGTTATCGTGGTGGATCAGCTGGTCGTGATCCTCACAAATCGCATCAGGGGCACCCATCATTCAATGCTTTACCAGCTATGGGTTCATCATGTGCACCGTCGTTTCAGGGTTCATTTATACATGGTCTCTAGTGGTTATCCTGGTGCTAGGGGTTCGTTTCAGTCCCTAGTGCCATTCTCCGAGAGGGGTTGCTTTGAGTGTGGAGATGTGGGTCATATCAAGAGGTTTTGTCCCGTCTTACGGGAGGTACTTATCAGCAGAGGGATCAACCCGCGGTTTCAGTCCCAGTTGCTGCGTCGCCCACTCAGGATGCTAGAGGTGGGGTTCAGGCAGTTAGGGGTCGCCCTAGAGGGGGAGGTCGATCTAATGGTGACCATGCACGATTTTATGCACTTTCAGCCAAACAAGATGTGATGGCTTCTAATACCGTGATCCCAGGTATTGTTTAAGTCTGTCACGAGATGCTTCCATTTTTATTTGATTTTGGTTCTTCATATTCACATGTTCATCATATTTTGCCCATTCTCTGGATATGCCCCGTGACTCTTTAGTTACATTTATTCATGTGTTCGCCCTTGTAGGTGATGTCGTTGTTATGAACTGCGTGTGTCGGTCATGTGTGGTGCTTATTGGGGGTCTGGAGACCCGGGTGAATGTGTCATTGCTATGTGTGGTCGGCTTCGATGTGGTTTGATCAGGTAGATGATGTTACTTTTAGGTATGACTTGATGAAGGTGTAAGTTTGAGAAGATGATCTGTGTGTTGATTTATGCGTACCTCATTGGTGGGGTGGCACTCTCCTTGTTGTTCAGCTGCGAGTATTCAAATCTGGCCTTGTAACACCTACAGACTGTAAGGGTATTTACTCGTGGTGTGATCGTGCATTGGAAAAGTATTAGACATTTAGGTGACGAAATTGAGATCGGATATGGTGAATTGTGTGCTTTGACGGTTTTGAGTCTGGGAACTTGAATGAGTGAATGATTTCATAGTTGAGGGCTCTAGAGTCGTAGACAAGGTTAGCCAGGGGTTAGTGGGCGATGTGATTCAGTCATATTGGACCTTCGGAGGGTCATTGGTCTATGGTGTACGACCGGATTGATTTGGGGTTCTACTAGGCCATGTGGGGATAGGCGTTTTTGCATCGAGTCGGATTGACTGGCTCCGTAGTTCTATTGTGAGGGGTGTCAGTTAGTGGCTATTGGGTTTATCCGTACCCTGGGATGATGTAGGAGTTACCGTCCCTGCTTCGAGGAGTGGCAATTCGTTAGTTTGAGGAACGCATGTTACGGTTCTTTTATGGGCTTATAGCGGAGTTTGGTTAAGTAAATTAGATGAGTATCATAGGTTTTGGACGTATGGATTGTGTTCTTTCAGATTCGTGTGGCATGGTAGCTTCCGATTTCCCATCGTTATAGTAATTCACTTTGGGTACTTGATATGGGGTTTCGTGTGTTTTTTTTTATTTTTAGCAAGACTGAGCGAGGGTTATAATATGGGCCAGCATTAGGACAAGGTTCACGTATTGCAGCGGAGTATGTTAAAAAGGATCCTTGTGTGTAGGATTCATGTGTTTGGGTTCTTCCGTGTTTGAGGAGTTCCTAGCATTGCGTTTTGGTGTTACCCGTTGATATTGCGGGACGGTTTTCTTGACTGGTGTCATTTTTCATGTTTGGGTACATTTGGGGTGTTTTCTATTAGTGAACGGACTACACGGGTTATTGATTTAAGTGGTATTGATGTGTCATGTTACTAGAGTGGTTGTGACGGATTAGATGAGGTCATCGAACCTAGCATCAGTGTTATCGGATCTGGTTGCGGCATATTTTGGAGGATATTGATACAAATCGGCTTAGAAGTTTTGCTATATTTCCTGTCGAAAGAAGGGAGTTCCATCACTTGTTGATACGGTGAATGGTTATGTGTTTCTGCATGTTTCTCTCATCATTGGCAGCATATTAAGGTGTTATAACAGATCTCTCTTTGATGGCGGATTTATTACCGCATTTGGGTGGCTTGGGCGTCTGTTGTGATTTGAGCTTATCGTTAAGAGTGTTCGAGTTAGGTGAAATATCATGTGATTTTGTTTTGAGTCATGGCTCTGGTTGGATGCGGCAAGTTCAGACATATACAGTGTGGGGAGGCGTGATTCTGATCTTGTAGATAAGTTCAGACATGGAAATTTGGATTCTAAGGTGTAGGTATTTGGTTGCACAAAGAGGAACTCGAATGTGTTGTCTTATTAGATCTATGCGTGGTAGGGTGACGTGGGGTCACCCCCGGGTATGTGCATGGTAAGGTTATTCGAGGACGAACATTTGTTTATGAGGGGGAGAATGTAACGACCCGGCCGGTCGTTTCGTGAGTTTAGCCCCTTTCCCCCATTTTCGCTTCATTTTTTGACTGGTTCATCTCTTTTGAGTTGTGTTGGGTTGGTTGGCTCGGGTTCAGAGTGATTGTGGAGAGAAATGAGACACTTAGTCTCTTAACTTAGTTCAATAGTTGGAAAAGCCAACCAGAAGTTGACTTATATGTATATGACCTTGAAATGTGGTTTTTATAGTTTCGGATGGCTTCGTTAGGTGATTTGGGACTTAGGAGTGTATTCAGAATGTTATTCGTTGGTCCGTGGTAGAATTAGGCTTGAATTGGACAAATAGGATTTTGGCGATTTTTGGTCGGTAGTGGAAAATTAGCTATCGGGGTCGGAATGGAATTCCAAAAGTTGGAACATGTTCGTAGTGTCATTTCGGACGTGTATGCAAAATTTTAGGTTAGTCAGACGAGGTGTGGTTAGTTTCGCCATAGTTGGCAAATTTCGGAAGTTTAGAAATCCTTAGGCTTGAATTTCGAATAAATTTGGTGATTTGATGTTGGTTTGAGTGTTCCGAAGGTTCGACTAAGTTTAAATAATCATATATGGCTTTTCGGTATCATTGGTTGAGGTCCCGAGGGTTCGGGATTGATTTCAAATAGTTAGCGGAGGTTTGGACTTGGGAAATGCAGCAAAGCTGCTGCTGGTGCCAGTTTACTACTGTGGTCGCACCTGAAGATGGTGAGTCACAGGTGTGATGATCGTTGGTGCGGTGGACCATGCACAGATGCAGAAAAAGGAGATGCGGTATTTTGGTCGCACCTATGAGCCCGCAGGTGCGAGGTGAAGGCCGCAGATGCGGAAGTCGGGATTAAAGTCATGGTCGCAGGTGCACACCTGGGACCGTAGGTGCGGGTCCGCAGGTGCGAGAAATGTTCCGCAGGAGCGGTGATCGCTGGGAAGAAAGTATAAAAGGGTGCCTTCACGAATTTTATTATATTTCACCATTTTTGAAGATGGGTTTAAAGCTTTTTGAGGGGTTTTGAAGAGGTATTCAAGGGGAACACATTAAGGTAACGTTTTTGAACCTAATACTCGATTCTATGTTGGTATTTGACTGATTAATCATGAAATTTCTGGGATTTAATGATGTAATTTGAGGGGTTAGGGCTTGGAAACTTAAGACTTTAATTTAAGGATTTGAGGGGTCATTCGTCGTTGGATTTTGATGTATTTGGTATGTATGGACTCGTGAGAGTGTAGGGATACTAGTTTTATGATCTTTGTCGAGTTTCGAGACGTGGGCTCGGCGGTCGGGTTTGGCCGAATTCGGGATTTGTGTTGTAATTTGATAAATTTGATGTGGGTTTCGCTCCTTTAGCATATATTAATGATATAACACTAATTTATGTTAGATTCGGGGCGATTTGTTTCCGAGACGAGCTGCAAGCGCATTGCGGAGTATAGTTTTTTCTTCATTGAGGTAAGTAACACTTCCAATATTTGTTCTGAGGGTTTGAAACCCTGATCTATGTGTTACGTGATTAGAATTGGATCACGCATATGCCAAGTGATGGGCGTGCACCGTGTGATTCGTGACCTGGTTCGTTCCATGGAACCTTTTATTGGTTCTATCTTGTTGATATGTGCTTCTGTCAATGTGACTGATGTGAACATTCTAGAAATCATGCTAAATGTTTTGTTAAGGCTTCATGCCGACACTGTTGAGACCCGAGCGGTCGTCTTAATGAGAACATGTTAGAGATCATGCTAGATATTATGCTAAGGATTTATGCCGATGTTGTTGACACCCAAGTGGTCCTTCATTTCTCTCATCTCATGTGCTTAATTGATATTATATACTCAGTTAAGTCATTTCATATCATATCATATCTTAATCTCAGTAATTGTTGTTTTGCACATTATATCATTGATTCGGGCTAGTTCATGCATTGTGAGCCCATGTGAGCGAGACTGGGGAGTGATGACTGATGTGAGGCCGAGAGCCTGATATTGAGTGAAAAATATATCAATCGGGCTGCACGCCACAGCGGTATGCGATCGGGCTGCACGCTGCAACGATATTGGGTGGGGCTGCACACTGCATCGAAACAGTGCTTGGGCTGTAGGAGCCCTTCCGGAGTCTGTAACACACCCTCAGTGAGTGTAGTGATATTTCAGGGATGGATCTTCCCTGGACATGGATCTTGTCCGAAGTGTTTATGCTTGGAGATGGATCAACTCTACAAGGCTGGATTTGCCTGTTTCCGTCAGTAATGAGCGACTGAGATCAGTGACGTGTGTACGTATTCTGGGATGGATCTTCCCTTGGCCGTTGAGCCATATACAGTTCTGAGTGGTTGTGAGATGTATCATTATCTGGAGATGGATATTCTCCTTAGGGCTGGATCGGCCTTCCTCAGCACTGAATGACTTCTGTCTGATGTGTGTATATTCTGGAAGGTATCTTCCCTGGGCCATGCGAGCCATATACAGTACTGAGTGGACGAGTATTTGAGAGTGGGAGCACATTGTGCATTTCACACTGATGATGTATTTTCATGAAATATACGTCGAGGTATATATGTCAAATTGTTCGGAACTGTATTTACCATATCACTTGAGCTGTCTAATTAACTGAAAGCATGCCTAAATTTCTGTATATTTATTCTGTCATACAAGGAGGTTCAGTCCGTCACTACCTCTCAGTCCACAGTTTGGGCTTGTTCCTTACTCATTTGGTGTACTCACGTTACCTCCTGCGCCTTGTGTGCAAATTCAGGTACCAGTACTAAGTGAGAGATGATTTACTCTCTAGGAGCACTTCGGAGATTGCAAGGTAGTTGCACGGCGTCCGCAACCTTGTCTCTCTCCTTCCTATTAGTCATTTTGTTTATTCTCGTACTAGTTTGTAGTGAGGGAACAATACCAGACTTTGTATTCCCTTTTTAGTTTCTCATGACTAATGACTCCGGATTTTGGGGGGGTATTTGAATGTTTTACCTAACTTTATTTGCTTTGAAATGCTAAAAATGGAAGATTTATGAAATACTGGTTGATAAGGAATCAAACAAAAGGTTTTTCTTATGTTATGGTTAGTGAATTGGCTAGTCTAGTATCAAGATAGGCGCCATCACGGCCCGATTGGTTTTCGGGTCGAGAGAGAAAATTAAAAACAATTAGGAAAAAATCTATTTGTTCATTTTTGTAGAAGTATTTTCATCGGGCAAAAATTACATGCTCATACTCACACCTCTGATCTTTAAGTCGCTTATGTGATCGCGCTTCTGCGCACTTGAACCGTATATGCGGTTGCACAGGTGCGTCCAAGTACCCACACCTGTGATTCTCACGCCCAGCTCCCCTTCACGCTTATGCGATGACACTGCCGCTTTTGCGGCTCCCCACCTGCGCCTAACACTCTGTAGGAGCAGTCAAACCAGAACCAGAAATCTTCAGCAATGCATCAGGAAATGAAAATGATCTTAAGCTCGTCAAAAACTCATCAGAGCAACTCGGGACCCCGTCCAAATATTTCGACAAGTCCCATAACACAACACAGACCTACTTGATGCCTCAAACACACATAACAACAACAAAACGACACATCGCATCCAAATCAAACTTGATAAACTTGAACATTTCAACTTCAATAACTCGTGCCGAAACATTGTAAATCAACCCGGAATGAACCCAAATTTTGCACACAAGTCCCAAATGACATAACGAAGAAATTCTAATTCCCCGGAACCCAAATTCGAATATGATATCCTCAAACTCAACTCTCGGTCAAATTTATTGTCACGACCCATTTTGCCCTCCGAAATGTATCGTGACGGCACCTAGTCTCTATGACTAGGTACGCCTACAATTTGGGGAAAATGATAGAATCAATAAAATAAGACAGAAAAGAACTCAAGTAGAGATAACATAGCTTCTCAGCATATACACTTTCACTTCCCAAAACCCGGAATGTCGCTATAGTCATAAGCTCTGTACTAAATGTACCTCTATACAATGAAACAGTGGAAAAATACATAAGCCTTCTATGCCTATACTAGAGTAGAAGGGGACTCGTGGGATTCTGCGGACGTGGAAGAATTGCCTCGCGATCTCCTGGCAGCTGCTAGAATGACTCCTAGCCACGATACTGTGTGCTGGTACCTGGATCTGCACATGGGGAAAACATGCGCAACAAAGGGCGTAAGTACTCCACATTCGGTATTTCGTAAGTACCAAGCCTAACCCCATTCAAGTAGTGACGAGGTCAGGTTGAGGCCCTACTGAGTTTTTAAAACAAGTCAATATGAAATTAAAAAGAGTGAAATATAGATAAGCAATGATAAATAGGATTAATAGAAACTGGAAGGATTAATATCAGAAAGAGAGCCCTCGGCTCAGCAGAACATATATCTCAACAGTAAATGTGCAATGCAGTACACGGGGAAAGCTCCCGGATCTCAGTCCGTAGTCCCGATTTCAATATGCTATGTCGTACAGAGGGAAAGCTCCCGGGTCTCTGTCCGTAGTCCCAATTTAAATGTGCATTTCAGTACAGGGGGAAAGCTCCCAGATCTCGGTCCGTAGTCCCAATTTAAATATGAAATGCAGTACAGGGGGAAAGCTCCCGGATCTCGGTCCGTAGTCCCAATTTAAATATGGAAAGAAGAAGTATGTCAGATACGGTTTAATTAAATAGTCCAGGAAAGCAACATGCAAGAATAGAGTAAAGCTACCTAAGCATGGTGCAACTAGTAGCGAATAAGAGGAAATCAAATAAGGACAGGTAGATATGCTTACTCTTAAGTTAACTACTCAGTTAAGACATGAAACAGTAATATAGGGATGAAAATGAGTGATTTCATGGAAGTAAAAATAGGATTTTAACAACAATGACATGTGTACGCCCTCTTCGCCTCACGTACACGGTGTCCACGTAACAAAATTAGTACAAAAATACCTAAGGGGAAGTGCCCAACACAGAATTAGGAAAGCCACTTAGCTTGACTGCGCTAATCAACTCAATACCACGCGCTTGCGACGAGTATCTGACTCCGGGTGGCCCAAATCTATTCAAACCGATTGCATGGTGTAAATATCACTTCAAGGGAACAAAATAACTAATTATTTTTAAGCTAAAACGCGAAATTAGGAAATTCGCCCAAAAAGCCCCCCTGGCCCATGTCTCGGAATCGGGTAAAATTAATATTTCTCAAACAAACATTCGCTCATGAACCCACTCGAACAAGAATCAACAAAATCCGACGTCTAAATCTCCCTAAATCCTCAGATTTCTACTTGGGAAAATTTCATCCCAATTTCATTTATTAGATTGAGGAAATTGATAGATATTGTTGATATACAAATGGATTAAGGTTAGCAAATTTTACCTATGATTCTCCTCTTCAAATGCCACTGAAAATCGCCAAGTTCCGAGCTCATAATCGATTTTGGAATTATGAATTTCAAATCCTCAGATTTTTGGTATAACCAGCCCAGATGTTTCACACATGCGACACTAAGATCGAACCTGCGGCGGCTGGGTCACAGATGCGGCTCCGCACCTGCGGATACTCTTCCGTGCCTGCAAGTCAGGGCAGCCTAATCTACATCCGCACCTGCGTGCACCCCCTTCGCACCTGCGTGTACGCACTTGCGGAAATACCATCGCAGGTGCGAGACACCAGAACTAGAATTGTTCAGCTGCTCTCAAAGTCTCAAACTCACCCGTTGGGCATCCGAAACAACCCCGAGGACCCCGGGACCTAAACCAAACCTAATACCTTGTTCAAGCTTGGTTGATCCTTAAAAACACATCCCATAACATCAAAATCATCAATTATGCATAGATTCAAGCCTAAGAACTTATGAAATTTCTATAATCCACATCTGATGCCTAAACACGTCAAAACTCATCCGAATGACCTCAAATTTTGCACATAGGTCACAAATGACAATACGGACCTACTGTCTCTTTCAGAATTCCATTTCAAGTCCGTTATCAAAATTTCACCTATCGGCCGAAATCACTGAAATTCTAACTTTCGCCAATTCACGCCTAAATCCACAACCGACCTCGAAAACACATCCCTAACACGCTCATAACCCCGAAGTCACCCAACGGAGCTAACAGAGTCAACAGAATTAGCGACAAACATTGGTCGGATTTTGGTCAAACGGTCAACACTTAAAGACCGACCAAAATTACCGACCAACGTTGGTCGGTAATTCTGAAATACAAAATGAAATAACGGGTTTCCCCCCAGTTCTCTTAGTTTCTTCCCAAAATTTTTCCTAACTCCTCCCTCAATTCCTTCCCCTGCCCTTCTATATTTCCCACACACAAATCCCATTCCCCACCCCCCGTAGCCACCGCTCGTCGCCTGCCGTCCCGTCGCCGGAGCTTCCACTGCCACTGTACTGCCGCCTCTCTGCTTCTCCACCTAAAAATTCTAGGTTTGAATTACAACCCATTTCTTTGTTATTTCTAGGTTTTGTTTCAATTATTTGAACATTGTATTTTATTGTTTCAATTAGTGTTTCAATTATTTGAACATTGTATTTTATTGAGGACTAGGGTTTAGTTCTTGTCTTAATTAGTTTTGTTAATTAATTTTATTAACTAATTAGTTTAATTAGTCTTGAATAGTTTAGTTACATTTGAATTATACTTTGTATTGTCTTGAATAGTTTAGTTAGAATCTAGGCTTTATGATTTGTTCTTGTGAATCAAATTGAACTTTTTGGATATGAATTGAATATTTAGGATATGAATTGGACCTTTTGGATATGAATTGAATTTTTAGTTTATGAATTGAACTTTTTGGATATGAATTGAATATTTAGGATATGAATTGGACCTTTTGGATATGAATTGAATTTTTAGTTTATGAATTGAACTTTTATGATATGAATTGGAAATTTTGGATATGAATTGAACTTTTAATTTATGAATTGAACTTTTAGTTTATGAATTGAAATTTCAGGATATGAATTTAACTTTTAGGATATGAATTGGACCTTTTGGATTTGAATTGAATTTTTAGTTTATGAATTGAACTTTTTGGATATGAATTGAACTTTTAATTTATGAATTGAACTTTTAGTTTATAAATTGAAATTTTAGGATATGAATTGAACTTTTAGTTTATGAATTGAATTTTTTGGATACGGATTGAACTTTTATGGTATGAATTGAACTTTTAGCTTATTAATTGAACTTTTACTTTATAAATTGAAATTTTAGGATATGAATTGAAATTTTAGTTTATGAATTGAGATTTTAGATAGGAATTGGACCTTTTGGATATGAATTGAATTTAGTTTATGAATTGAACTTTTTGGATATGAATTGAACTTTTAGTTTATGAATTGAACTTTTAGTTAATAAATTTTAATTTTAGGATATGAATTGAAATTTTAGTTTATGAATTGAACTTTTTGGATATGAATTGAACTTTTAGTTTATGAATTGAACTTTTAGTTAATAAATTTTAATTTTAGGATATGAATTGAAATTTTAGTTTATGAATTGAACTTTTTGGATATGAATTGAACTTTTAGTTTATGAATTGAACTTTTAGTTTATAAATTGAAATTTTAGGATATGAATTGATGTCACGACCCAAATTTCCTTAGTTGCGTATCGTGATGGCACCTTGTCTTAGGGACTAGGTAAGCCTAGCATTTACTGAATAATAACAAAAATAAAAGGAAAACTAACAGTCTTGAAATAGAATCACAACAGAATATACAAACTTTTCCAAAACCGGTAGTACAGGTCATAAGCTCTACGAATCTCCTACAACTTCTAAGTACAACTGTTTGGAAATAAATACAACAGTGTATGAACCATAAATACAAAGAAGGAGACTCCGAAGCCTGCGAACGCATCAGCAAGTTATCTTGAGTTTCTTCGGCAATCATCCACATAGCTACTACAATATATACCTGGATCTGCACACAAAAATGTGCAGAAGTGTAGTATGAGCACACCAAAGCGGTGCCCAGTAAGTATCAAGACTAACCTCGGTGGAGTAGTGACGAGGACTAGTCAAGACACCACTGGTCTACAAAATAAATAACATGAATATCGAAATGAGCGGACGTTACATCTATCTAAGACTTCACGGAATAATTCACAACAATGACAATATAAAGCGGGAGAAAATTACAGAAATCAATCACGAAACAGCACAAAAATACACACAAAAAATTGACAGGAAAACAAGCCGTGAAGTCATTGAAAACTGGTAGAAAACAAGCCGTGAAGTCATAGATAACACCCAAAACTCAACTCCACGTCGGTTCGTTCACATCGGGCCTTAGCCATTCAAATTCATAACTGGTAGAAATCATTGAAAAGTCGTTCAAATGAAAAAATTTTGCAAATAAAATCTTTTTTTGTATGGAAGAGTTTCCTTTGAAAACATACTTTCTCCAAAAGTAGATATAACTATATTTAATAGAGAGAATTACGTAAAACATAGTTTCTTTCAAAATATGAAACTTCCCAAAGATGCTTTCCCAATAAATGAGTTCCAAATATCATTTTAGGCAAGACAAATGCTTTTAAAATATACCTTCGATGTAAAAGTCATTCAAATATAATCATTTCAAAACCATTGCTTTTTCAATAGTACTTAACTCAGAAATTTATCCACCTGAACTCAGTCCGTAACTCAGAAATTTGCCATGGAGCACAGGAGGAATATCAAATCTTGCCAATAAATGCAGTAAGAGATCAGTAGGGATATCCAAATTTAGAACAACGGAATAAAATACAAAGACAAGTGCACGACATCGCCCTTCGTGCTTTTACTCTCATCCTCACCAAAACAAGTGCACGACATCACCCTCCGTGCTTTACTCTCATTCTCACCAAAATAAGTGCACAACATCACCCTTCGTGCTTTACTCTCATTCTCACCCAAACAAGTGCATGACATCACCCTTCGTGCTTTTACTCTCATCCTCACAATAAATAAATAGATACGACACGGCATTATCCTTCGTGCTTTAATATCATAACATGGAACGTCAATATCCTTCGTTCTTTAATATCATAACATGGCATGACATCACCCTTCGTGCTTTAACACACTCATCCTCACAATACACGGCATCACCCTTTGTGCTTTACACTCTTCCTCACCCAAACAATATCAAGAACAACAGTTTTGCAAAGAAAAAATCAACAATATGACCCATAAATCACCACATCCAAGAAAAGGAGTCAACAATACAAACAATATCATTAACAACATAACCAGTAATAGAAACCACAACATCCCGGCAAGGGAGTCAACAGTTGTCATGACCCAAAATCCATAAGGTCGTGATGACGCCGGACATCATTGTCAGGCAAGCCATTCATTAATTAATTGAAACAATTTCCTATTTTTAACATTTATGAAAAGAATTTCCTTTCACTTTATTACATATTAACTAAAGAAATCTGTCAAGTAAAACAATGGTTCGAAAATTACAGTTTAGCAAATATATCCCAACACATCCCAAAACCCGGTGTCACAAGTACATGAGCAATTTCTAAGCATTCATACAATCATCACAAAGCCTGTCCGAGATACAAATTGGACACGGAAGATTAAAAATGAATGTAAATACAGTACGAGGGAGACTCTGTCAGCTGCAGATCGCCTCAGAATGATGCAGCTCGCCTAAGTCTCCGAATCCTCCACATTGCTATGAAAGTACCTGTGGAATAAAATGCACAACAAGTGTAGCATGAGTACAAAAACAACCTATAATCAGTAAGTCGCCCGCCTAACCTCAGAGAGGTAGTGACGCGGGGTCAAGTTAGATACTTGCTAAAGGTCAATTTATAATATTTAAGTGTGACACTAAGCATGATTATCATAGGCAATTTATTAAAATCAAGAATAAATATTATCAACTCTTTCCACATTTAACCCATTAATTCTTCGTCATATTAATACCAATTAATCATCATGGGTTATTCCCTTAGCTGTAATAACTTGCTAACACACCGACAATCTACAACCCTATGATAACACAATCCTGCAACCCAACTGCAGATGGTGGGACTCCCTCACTGCGACTGCTCGACTCCCCGCTTCTTACACCTGGCCTCCTCGAAATGGAACCACTGCCTAGCCTCAATTTATTATCATTCCCTGCCAACCGCATTCTTCAATACTCCTTCACCATACTCTGGCGCCATGGACCCGAAGAAACCATGGCACTGACGAACTTAACACATTCCATTCGATCAAAGAAGACGATGATCGCCACAGGTGAATACTCCACCTTACTTGAGACTCTAAGTCTTACTACTTTATCAACCCCAACCGGAGCATTCATAACCCAAATGCCTTTCCTCTGCCAGAACTAAAATACCGAAATATCGAAATAACACTTTGTGAAGACCTCCCTTCAAACCATTCATCGCCCCCAACATACGGGCAAGCATTCTATAATCATATCGACATCGCACGATAACCAATCACAAGCATCATCACTACCTGAGCATAGCCTTAAGGCTCCCAGAACCACAATTTTTGAGCTGAAACAACATATCATTATTTTTGCAGGGCCATAACAACAGCCCCAACCAAATACACATGGAAACATCTCGAATTACATCTGTAGGACCATTTCAATTCCTCAAATTCCCGATTACTAGCAAGCACTTCGCGACGCGTAAAATTGAGTTGGGATGAACATAGGCATACGCCTCAAAGGAATCAAATCACACGATGAGGAATCAAGAAGGGAAGTACTCCTAACAGCCATGTAGCCTCTCGAAGATAAGTACAGACGTCTCCGTGCCGATCCGCAAGACTGTACTAGACTCGCTCATGACTCGTGAGACCTAAGGGAACCTAGAGCTTTCATGCCATATTGTCACGACCCAAAATCCATAAGCTCGTGATGGTGCCGTACATCATTGTTAGGCAAGCCAATCATTAATTAATTGAAACAGTTTCTAGTTTTTAACATTTATGTACGCATTTACTTTCACTTTATTACATATTAACTAAATAAAATCTGTCGAGTAAAACAATGGTTCGAATATTACACTTTAGCAAATATATTCCAACACATCCCAAAACCCGGTGTCACAAGTACATGAGAAATTTCTAAGAATTTATACAATCATCACAAAGACATCTGAAATACAAATTTGACAAGGAAGTTTAAAAATGAAAGTAAATATAGTATGAGACCTCAAGACATAGGAAATTAGCAAGCCGTTTCACAACTCACACGACACAAATCACAATATCGCATGAATTGGACGAAGACGGAACAACACCCGTTGTTTTAATACCTTCCCATGAAAAAATGCCCTACTGAAATGAACATGCCTGGATCATACGGAGCCCATAATCATATTTAAATCCATCCACAAACATTGAGTCTACCTTGCTCACACCAACTAAGCTAATAGCTTTTACCTGGGTCCATATTAATCCACTTTCTCTCATAATACGCAAGAACAACCATCATAGCCGGGACAAACACCCCACAATCCATAACCAAATGAACGGAACGCCTTCCAGGCATAAATTCTCAATTAAGCAATATTGCACTTCTTTAAACTCAATCCATATCTTCAATCCATCAAGTGACTACATGTCACACTTATACAATCTTTTCGCGGTCATGCTTCCACAACCTTCCACACCTGGAAACAAGTCTGCACATCCGCCACTGGTCATACTACGCTGTAAGACAAATCAAGAACCCATAACCATGGTACAAAGCCTCTTCCACCAAATACCAATCTCAGGTGACACTAAAGATAACACCAGCTGACACTAAACTTTCAAATCACTTTTTCTTGCTCTTCCGAGCTCATGACATCCTTATTAAAACCGAACCGCAATCTCGATTTTTACTCCTAGTTACATACTTCTTACCGCACCTAACATGCCAATATGAGGTAGCACAAGAATTCCATCATAACTTCTGAACAACTAATAGGGTGAACACTTCATCATATAGAAACCTTTTACTTAACTCAATTCAGGAGTACCATCTCAACACACGAGTGAATTCCAACAATCACCCAACATACAAATCCTTAAGTAGTAGTCTATACCACCATAACCCTTTCGGGGTCCGCCTACACATAACAGGCCATAAAACTCAAATGCTACCACATGAAATCCATTACGATGGCCGACAAGCCCTGCACACACCGACACAAACCACATGCATAACTTAATCACATCGAAGTAACTGATCACTACCGTAAATGTGCCATTTCAACCATGGCTAATCAATCTATTGTCTTTTAATCATCTTCAATTGCCTTAGGAATAATAACATATTCCTTCAACTCATAGCAAACTCAACCCTCACACATCCCGAGTGACCTTGATCCACGAGACTATGCTGCCTAAATCACGCAACCTGTCTCATACCCTCCTGATAATCTTTCTACAACGCGGAGTTTGTTTCTCTCACTCATCCAATACTATTCTGCACGCTGAAACATATCATAGAACATTCCAACCATCATCCTTTACTCTCAGAAATTACTCTGCATAAGCTCAATCCTCGATCATCCCGCTGCTTGAAACCTTTAAGCGCTGCATTCTTAACTTTTGAATTCACCAGGACCGCTGTTGAGAGTCACCCACTCTAACTGGTCCCGAATACAATCAACTCCAACCCTCTTCTAACAAATGAATACCATTTTTCTTGAAGCACGTGATTGAGTCACTACCCTGACAACTCACCTATGCCTTAAGCAATATTCTGAATCTTCCAAAGCCTAACCCTGGCCCGACAGGGCCAACTCTTGCACACATTTATCAAATCACATGCACAATTACCCTTCTACCCCTTTCCCTTAGTTGTAATAGCTTGCTAACACGCCGACAATCCGCAACCCTATGATAACACAATCCTACAACCCAAGCGCAGATGGTGGGACTCCCCCACTTAGCGGCTGATCGACTCCCCGCTTCTTACACCTGGCCTCCTCGAAATGGAACCACCGCCTAGCCTCAATTTAAAATCGTTCCCTACTAACCGCATTATTCAATACTCCTTCACCATACTCTGGCCCCATGCACCCAAAGAAACCATGGCACTGACGAACTTAACACATTCCATTCGATCAAAGACGACGATAACCGCCACAGGTGAATACTCCACCTTACTTGAAACACCAAGTCTTACTACTTTATCAACCCCAACCGAACCATTCATAACCCAAATGCCTTTCCTCTACCGAAACTAAAATACGGAAATCTCGAAATCACACTTTGAGAAGACCTCCCTTCAAACGATTCATCGCCCCCAACATACAGGCAAGCATTCTATCATCATATCGACATCGCACGATAACCAATCACAAGCATCATCACTACCTGAGCATAGCCTTAAGGCTCCCAGAACCACAACTACTAAGCTGAAACAACATATCTTTTTAAAATGTAATAAATACAGTAAGAGGGAGACTCTGTCAGCTGCGGATTGCCTTCGGATGATGCAGCTCGCCTAAGTCTCTGAATCCTCCACATTGCTATGAAAGTACCTGTGCAATAAAATGCACAGCAAGTGTAGCATGAGTACAAAAATAACGTGTACTCAGTAAGTCACCCGCCTAACCTCAGAGAGGTTGTGACGATGGGTCAAATTAGACACTCGCTAAAGGTAAATTTAGAATATTTAAGTGCGACACTAAGCATGATTATCATAGGCAATTTAGTAAAATCAGGAATAAATATTATCAACTCTTTCAACATTTAATCCTTTAATTCTTCGTCATATTAATACCAATTAACCATCATGGGTGATTAATCAAATAACAATTTAATAAACGGGAAGGAACAACTTGTTCCAAAAATCTTTAATAACTTTAAATCTCTGTCATTTCAGTTGACAACTTAAAATTTCAGGCCAGTAATCAGGCACAAATGATAGCAACTACGCGGTAAGTATCATGCGCAAGCAATGTAGAGAGTCGAACAGCACAGACCAACCAATAATAAAAATGTGCACTACCGAAGGTCGAACGACCCGAACTATACATGCATCTATCTGCCCCGCTCGCGAATCGATCATGCGACGCATTTATACATAAAATAATAAGGCTAGCCTGCTCGCGAACCATACTTGCGACTCAGGTGCTCATATGAATACATAAAAATATAGGGTCATCCTGCTCGCGAATCATACATGCGACTCAGGCACCCGAAGTTACACATGTCCATACAATAAGTCACCATTTTGTCAAGAAAGTAGTTTTTCTCAGGGAACTGGTAAAATTCTTTTTAAAGGGACATGAAATATAGCTCTTAAATCTTTGTTTTGAAACTCATTTGCCAAGTTTAATGATATTTCCATAATATAACCCTATCAGGTACACAATTAGTCACGAAGGAATCAATCCCCTTTCTAGATGATTAACAAAATGAACTCTAATCTTCTTTTAGATATTCATTTACGATTTCGATTATATTAGCAATTTAGTATTACAGGTACAACACGTAAGGCATGCTAGTGGGTCATAGACTACCCGAACATGGCATAGCAGTAGCTACGCATGGAGTCTCGTCACCTCGTGCGTACGTAGCCCCCGAAGATAATAGCATATATTTAATTAATTCACCTAGGGGGACAATTCCCCCTCACAAAGTTAGAAAGTAGACTTACCTCGCTCCGAAATTCCATAACCGGCTTCCAAGCCCTTCCGACGACTCCAACGGACGCACAACGCAAAAAAACTATCCAAACAACGACAAACCAGTGAAAATATACTTTAATATTTGCAACAATTCCAAATTATATAATTTCCCAACCTCGCTTGGTGAAATGACCAAAATGCCCTCGGGCCCACCCAGAATCCCAAATTTCTCGAAGATAAATTCTATCCATAGCTTTACTAGTTCAATTATATGATTTACTCTAAATTCCAAGCTAAAATTCGTGGCTAAAATCCAAATTACCATTTCTAGGTCTTTCCTCAAAATCCCAATTCTCCTACTAATTTCCATGTCTAATCCATGCATTTAATCTTATAATTAACTTAGAAACATGAAGGAGTTACTTACTTAGAGAATGCATGAAGAAATCCGTTCTTTGAAGCCTCCCAAGATCGTCCAAACCAAGAGAAAAAATGAAGAAATGGCCGCAAATTCTCGGTTTTAAAACATTCTGCCCAGGCCATTTTCCGCACCTGTGGCTTTCCTCAACTCAAGCCAACCTCGCACCTACGCCCCATAACCCGCATCTGCGACCTTGCAGGTATGAAAATACCATCGCACTTGCGCTCCCAGCCATACCATCAATCCTTTCGACCTGCGGCTAAATCCTCGAGGTGCGGTCACACCAGATGACATCAATTCCAGCCTTCTCCAAACACTCAACTTGATCCGTTAACCACCCGGAATCCACCCGAGGCCCCCGGAACCCCGTCCAATTATACCAACCTGTTCCAAAACAGAATGCGGACTTGCTCGAGGCCTCAAATCACATCAAAAAACATCGAAACCACGAATCACACCCAAATACCAACTTTATGAACTTGAAATTCCAATGTTCCACATCCGATGCCGAAACCTATCAAATCACGTCCGATTGACCCAAAATTTCAAATCCCTGTTCCAACTTCTGGAATCGCATTCCGACCTCGATATTAAAACTTCCACTTATTGTCGGATTTCTCAAAAACCTTCAAATTTCTATCTTTAGCCAAATGACTTCAAAATGACATACGAACTAATTCATGAAATATATTTAATTCTTGTGGAAGAACACTTACTCATTCGATTTGTGTGAAAAACCCTAAAAGAATCGCCCAAAACCGAATTCTAGAAGTCAAAATATGTTAAAAATGGTGAAACCCTCATTTTGAGATTATAACCATTATGTCCAGACTTTTTTTGGTTAAATGCGATCGCGGGCCAGTTATTGCGATCGCATAGATGAAGAAAGGGTCGCTGCCAAAATAGAATAGTGCGATCGCATGGGTTACATTGTGATTGCATAAGAGCAAAAAGGGGGTATATGCGAACATGGTGCAGGATTGGCGATCGCATAGGGAAACAGGGTCTGGCCCAAGCCTGACTCCCTACTGTGCGATCCCGAAGGACAAGATGCGATCGCGAAGTGTATGGTTTTGCGAAAATATGTGATCGCAGACGAGTATATGCGAAAACATTCAAGGAAAAATGGCAGGCCACAAATAATGCTATGCGATTGCGTCTATATCTATGCGATCGCATAGAAAGAAACCAGAAAAACAACGATCAACAATGGAAAAATGAAAGAAAATCGACCCGAAACCTATGCGAAATATACCCGGGGCTCCCGGAACCCCGTCCAACCACACACACAAGTCATATAACCTAACACGGACTCGCTCGAGGTTTCAAAACACATAAAATAACACTAAAACGATGAATCAAACAAAAAATCAATGAAATTCCTCAAAACTTCTTTAAACATCAAATTTTGCATTTTTGAACCGAATCACGTCAAACCAAGTCCGTTTATTACCAAACTTCACAGATAACACATATAAATCATATCGAACATGTACTAGGTTCCGGAACCAAGATACGAGCCCGATACCACAGGTTTCACATCAAATTTCATTTTCAAAAACCATTATATTTTTCAGAAAATAATTTTGTTTAAAAATTCATTTCTCACTTGGGACCTCGGAATATTCCTACGGACCCCCCGAGACTATCAAATCACGGGTTCGGGTCCGTTTACCAAAAACGTTGACCGAAGTCAACTTTATTCAAATTTCTAATACAAAATTATCATTTTTATCATTTTTTTTACATAAAGGCTTCCCGACTACACGCTCGGGATGTGCATGCAAATCGAGGTGACATAGAAGGAGGTTTTCACGACCTCGGAACAGAGAATTAGCTAGAATATACAAGATGACATTTTTGGTCATCACATCCTCCCCCTCTTAAACAAACATTCGTCCTCGGACGTGACAAGATTCACCTTGAACTCATCCAATCACTGATAGTACACTTCTAACACATACCCGCGGGTGATCCCACGTCACCCAAACCATCATAAGCCCGATGATACAATCACAACTGCAATATAGCCTTCACATCACCACCGATAAGCCTCATACCTATACTTCTTACCCTCTACTCATTTACAAAAAACCCGATTCTAAATCCATATCCGGCATTAGCCTCAATCAGCTGCATCAACTCATGACTACACCCATAAGGCACGACCACACAACATAGTACATCACACATAGACTCATATAACACTTTTGATCACAATAGCTGCCCGAAACCAACTCGACATTGGCAATTAGCCCCACATCTGAAAGAACTCTGTTTTCCAAACCCCATAACACTGACAATGATGTAATGAACATGAAGACTTCATTATTAAACATCTGAGTCACCAGTCACAACTTACACCACGGATCACACATCCCGCAACCTAAACTAAAGAAACTGATAACAAAATGACTGAATATGACAATAGAAACATATAAAGGAACTATCAAACAAGCCCATAGGCACAACTCTCTATCAATACTGACTTACCAAAAGCAATATAACAAGGAAGAAGCAAAGCATATGAACAAATCACAAGGATACCATCCTGATAAAATTTCCACTACAGTGCTCAGCCCGGTCCAAACATATCGAATCACAAATATCACGAGGACCTCGTCCACAACTCTAAATCACATACCGAAAATATACCATACCAATTGAAATTCCTCCACTAATTCATCTCAGATGATAAAATCATAATGCTAGCTGATCTCACATCTCGACGGGGTATCAAATCACAACTCGTAAACAAAATACTCAGGAAAATCTCATAAAGCTTACCCCGAAGAACAACAAGGACTTACTGCCAGTGTCACCATTATCAAGAATGAATAAAACAACGATAGACACAGGCTACTACTCATAGAATCTCCCAACATAAGTAAACACAAAATGGAGTCCAAAATATGGAACTCACTCATAAATGAAACAACAACTAAGGGAACTCGTCACGACCAACAGAGCTATAATGAAATACAATCTGTGCCTCCCTGTAACACATCAAAACATACATGTGTGATAATATCTGGCACATCGGCCTCCGGCCTAATATATGCAACACATCAACGGGTCGGGCCTCCCCCTTTTAGGCGTCCTCTACTCACCTGAATACCCTGCTACCCCACACCTACCTGAATCTTGGGAGAATCTCTCACCTTGTGGCTAGAATCTCCACACTGAAAACAATATCGATGTCGTCAAGGCTGTGGAAAAACACACAATATGAACCTCTTGAGACCTATGAGTACCTGAAATCCCATGCGAAGCTAGTAATGCAAACTGAACTGGTTGACCCACTAAACTTCTACCGTGTCGTACCTTGCCTCCATAATACGGACCAATAGACTCCCCCGATCTACGAGGCCTCATTGCCTCCCTGAACTATCTCCCTGATCTCGTCTGACCTCCCGCTCCCGATCTCACATGCTCTCTAACCGGCGAGCGATCCCCACTACTTGCTGAAATGAGGCATCTTACTCTAAGTCTTGAGTCCCGCTGAACCGTATATTATGTCTGAATCTCTCAAAACTCTATGGACTCATATCCTAACTGAAACAACCAAACGAGGTGTGTATCTAGCCAACTCACTGAATCTAACACGATACTCCAATAGTGACAGAGCGCCCTGACACAACTGCTCAAACTCCGCGTGCCATACATCCAGAAGGAAATGAGGTGCAACCTTCTCTCAAAGCATCTCCAAAAGACTGAATCCATGCTAGTGAAGCTAACTCGGCTAGGTCACCCCAACTCATATGTCGTCACCACTAAACCACCCACTACTCTGAACCTGAGATGTGACAAAGCAATCTAACTCGTCTCCACATTACCTAAAGTACGAAGAATATAGTGACACTCCTCCCGGAAACCCAGGGCACCATCTGCCGCCAATCCACTGAAAGATAGAGGGGTGGTACTTCCTGTACCTCTCCTGTTCAAGGTATTCTTCCTCCGATGCTGCTACCCTAACCACGGCTGAACTGAAACCAGATGTCGTGCTGTAATGACAACAGGTACCTGACCAATGTGATCTCTCTGCTCTGGGGTGTAGACTGAGGGAGTCTGAACTCCTCCCCTGATCTGTGAAGCAATTGGTGCACTAGAATCAATCCTACCTGAATCAACATGCCAATNATGATGTTGTATATACGAGATTTGATTCGTGGTTCAAACAATTTGTAAGTTTATCCTGATAATGTTTACTCAATACTATACCCAGATCTCCTAAAGTCCGGGGTAGAAACAGGCAGCTCCAGTACCTGCCCCTCAACTAGAACTACTAGAGACTCCTGAACGGCTGCTTTGGTAGGCATCTTAACTGCGGCACGTGCTCCCCGTTGGCCCCTGTCTCTGACCCTCAAGATAAGTACAGACGTCTCCGTACAAATCCTCAAGACTCTACTAAACTCGCTTATGACTCGTATCACCTATGAACCTAGAGCTCAGATACCAACTTGTCACGACCCAAATTCCCTAAGTTGGGTATCGTGATGGCACCTAGTCTTAGGGACTAGGTCAGCCTAGAATTTATTGAATAACAACAAAAATAAAAGGAAAACTAACAGTCTTGAAATAGAATCTCAACAGAATATACAAACATTCCCAAAACCGTTAGTAGCCCTACAACTTCCAAGTAAAATTGTTTGGAAATAAACACAACAGTGTATGAATCATAAATACAAAGAAGGTGACTCCGATGCCTGCGAACGCAGCAGCAGGTTACCTTGAGTTTCCTTGGCAATCATCCACACAGCTACTACAATATATACTTGAATCTGCACACAAAAATGTGCAGAAGTGTAGTATGAGCACACCATAGCGGTGCCCAGTAAGGGTGAAGACTAACCTCGATAGAGTAGTGACGAGGGCTATTCAAGACACCACTAGTCTACAAAATAAATAACATGAATATAGAAATGACCGAATACAATACAAAGACAAGTGCACGGCATCACCCTTCGTGCTTTTACTCTCATCCTCACAAAAAGAAGTTCACAACATCACCTTTCGTGCTTTACTCTCATTCTCACCAAAACAAGTGCACGACATCACCCTTCGTGCTTTACGCTCATTCTCAACCAAACAAGTGCACGGTATCACCTTTCGTGCTTTTACTCTCATCCTCACAGTAAATAAATAGATACGACACGGCATTATCCTTCGTGCTTTAATATCATAACATGGCACGACATTATCCTTCGTGCTTGAATATCATAACATGGCACGACATTATCCTTCGTGCTTTAATATCATAACATGTCACAACATCAACCTTCATCCTTTAAAACTCTCATCCTAACAATACACGACATCACCATTCGTGCCTTACACTCTTCCTAACCCAAACAGTATCAAGAACAATAGTTTGGAAA